>OX104118.1:64515780-64593280 GCA_944474755.1 Limnoperna fortunei
TTAGCATTAATCTTTGAGTGGGGGGGGGGGGGAGTGCGCTGATGTTAATCGCGCTGAGCAGATATGGAATTCAAAGTTAATAGTTCTGATTTAAATTGAGATAAAGATTTCGCTGTAACACACTGATCTGCCAAAGAGTTCCAGTCTTTAATTGTTCTCGGTACAAATGAATTTTTAAAAGTATCAGTGTTACAATGTATATAATTCAATGCTTTTGAGTTTGATTTCCTTTGTTTACGTGGGTTTAGATATAAGTCCAGTGGGTCAGTGGGTAGCACAACCAGGTCGTTCAAGATTTTAAAAAGTAGAGTGAGACGTAATTCTCTACGGCGTTCAGCTAGCGGCTTCCAACCTAGGCTGTTCATCATTTCGGTGACACTACTTTTATTGTTATAATTGTTATTGACAAGTCTGGCGGCCCGACGCTGCACACTTTCTAATAGAATGATATCTTTTTGAAGGTACGGGTCCCATACTGTGCATGAGTATTCTAGTATCGAGCGAACTTACGATGTATAGGCTGTTTCTTTAAACGATACACTACTGTGTTTAAGATTTCTACGAATAAAGCATAGGATGCTATTTGCTCTTTTACAGATTTTGGATATATGTGTGCTCCATTTGAGATTTACATTAATTATTACGCCTAGATAGGGATTTTCATCGACCTGTTCTAAAATATGATGGTTTAAAGAGTATTTAAACATTGACGGATGTTTTTACGATGGATTGTCATGACGTAGCATTTTGTTGTATTCAACTTCATCTCCCAGGTATTTGCCCATTTTTTGTAGTGAATCTAAGTCACGTTGTAGGTTTAAATGATCATTCCAAGATTTTATAGTTCTGTATAAAAAACAATCATCCGCAAATAATCGGACTTGGGACTTAACACAGTTAGAGAGGTCGTTTATGTGACATAAAAATAAAAGAGGGCCCAACACAGTTCCCTGCGGGACACCAGAGTCGACTGTACAAGGAGACGAGGATATACCGTCGATGACAACACGCTGGTGTCGGTGCATGAGACAATTTCTTATCCAGAGATTTATATTTCCTCGTGGAGCAATTTACGGTTTGGAACAGTGTCAAACGCCTTGCTGAAATCCAGAATAACAAGATCAACTTGTTCTTTGTTAATATCATATGATTTTGTTATAACATGCATCGTGTTTATTAATTGCTACTCACACGAATGACCACTACGAAAGCCGTAAGTGAGTAAGAATTTTATATCTCTCACAATGATTTAATATATTTTTGCATATAATATGTTCAAGAGTTTTACAGCAGACACTTGTTAACGAAACTGGTCTATAATTACTTGGTTGGTGTTTATTGCCCTTTTTAAATATTGGTGAAATGTTTGCATTTTGCCAGTCAGTTAGGAGTTCCCCAGTATCAAGACTTTGTTGGAAAATTGATGCTATTGCTGGTGCTATTCTTTTGCACATGACTTGAGGATGTGATTTGGAATTTCGTCTTGGCCACTTGCTTTTTTAGTATTAATGTTTAATAAAAGTTTATGGACACCTTCTACTGTTATTTTGGGGTCCAACATTGTTGAATAATTTTGTCCTGTGATGTCAGGTAGTTTATCATCAGGGTTTTCCACTGTGAATACCGATTTAAATTGTTTGTTTAGTAATTCCGCTTAATCTACACTATCATGATATAAAACACCGTTACTCTTAATAGCAGCTACCCCAATATTGTCATTACATTTAGCTTTGACATATTTCCAAAAAGATTTGTTATTACCTTCAATTAAGTTATTATTTAAAGACTCATTTACGTATTTCCAATGGGCGTTTCGAATATCTTTTTGTAATTTGCTTTTATGAAGTTTGTAATGTGCCCAGTCATCCTGATTATTAGAATGTTTAGCTTTTTGATATAGTAAATGTTTACGTTTTATGCTTTTCTTTAGTCTTGTTGAGATCCAAGGCATACTTAGCTTTTTTTTATGATAGTTTAGACGGTATTTTGTCATTCATAATATTTAAAATACCTGATTTAAGTTCATTCCATTTGTTGTTAACGGATTCTTTCATGTTCACAATTTTAAATGACAAGTCTTTAATTTTGGTGTTTATGATCGTCCAATCTGCTTTATTATATTTATAAATTTTACGCCGTTTTGGTTTGTTATATATTGGTTTTATGTCAGAAACGGTCACGACTATTTCATATTCTGATAAACCTGGAGCTGTATCACACGATTTTACTAGACTAGGATAGTTTGTAAAATACAAGTCAAGATTATTTTTTAGTCGGGTTTCATTTAATTGCATTTGTTGTAAACCGGCATCATCTGCTATTTCTGACAAGCGATGGTGTTGGTTGGTTTGGGTAGAACCAGTGTTAACCGTTAAATTTGACCAGTTGATATGGAGCAAGTTAAAGTCACCACCAATAATCATTATCTTTTCTTTACTATTATTTTTAACATTTTTAATTGAGGTGTCAAATTCTTCAAGGGAATTTATGTCAGCACTAGGGGGCGATAGTAACAACAAAACAATGTTGTTAGTTTTTGTTTTCATTTCGGACCACACAATTTCGCATTTACTGTTACTGTTTCTACTTCTCAAGTCTCAAAGTTATCATGTATTGCGATAAAAACGCCGCCACCGTTTTTATTTCTGTCCCTAACATTTTTGTGGTAGCCTTCAGGGAAGATCTATGCGTTTGTATGCTCACTAGAAAGCCAAGACTCGGTACCGATAATAACATCCGGTTTGAAAAATTAATCATGCTGAGAACATTTTTTATATGTGAAATGCATTTAAAAACGTAATATATGTGTTTGAACTATAAACATTTTATAGTTTTAAACGACCATGCAACTAATAACTTTTTAGATGAACAAACCACGACTCCCTCATGACTACTGTTTTAACTTCTATTCAATTAAATGACGTCAAAATTGATTGGCTATTAGATGTTAATACTTTTGACTTTTAACAATGTGGATGGAACTACCTTTTAATGTGTGTGTGTGCAAAGCAAAAATAACTTTTATCCGCTATTTGGAGTGCTCCGACAAACGGAGGAATCTACCTGAGAAACAGAAACAGGTCCCGTTACATGGCTAACGTTTGCGGCGACCTATCCAGTATTATCCATTGTATACCTCTTGTAATCAAACAATTGCTGTGATAAGATGAACAATATGTGTGGTAATGTATAGTGTTCAATTTTATCGAACATTATAAAATTGCTACACCTTCAGATGTCTTATGGTGTGTTACTGTACTACGACATAGTATTTTTTGTTTGTCTGTTTTATAATCTGAACTGTCTTCAGGAATATTCGTCTGCGGGAAACAGTATACAACTTTGTATAGGTCGCTATCAGGATTTATCAGTCGGAAAAAATGTAAAAGTTAATATATATTTTTGAGGGATTAGAAATCCTGATAGCGACCGTATATTAAAGTCAGTAATTGTTTTATTACATGAACAAAATCACCAGTCGTCCTCCATCAGAAAAACTGAGGATGCTTATTGTTGTAATGCCGGTTACCTAAGATATTTTCTGTTTTTTGATATTGATTTGCTGATAGTCCTGAAATTCCTGAAATTCCAGTTTCATCACATTTTAAATATTGAAAAGACTATATTATAATAAAAAATTATTATTATTATTATCACATTTTTAACAGTATATTTTATAATTACAGATTCAAGGACCAGTAAAATTGAAATTTATAGTTATGTTGGAACAGTCATGAAAAACAGACTTGAATTGGTAAAAACCAGGTCAATATTGGATTCTCCTTGACAACTGCGCAGCGGAATGTGCAGCAGACAAAAGTTTCCATATTTTTATGTAATTTAAGTACTGTTGCGATTTTTCGTGCCGAAAGTTATATTTAGACAAATCAAAAACACGTAAAATAAATGTAATAAAATTTTTGAACCTATAATGTATGCACTATTAGTTTCTTTGTTTCAGAACGGTTGAACGCCAGTTCCAGCAAGTTTTCAGCTTTATTATGGTGTCCAGTTTTTGTTTGGGAAAAACGCCTGAGTAACCAGTAAAATTCATAGACTTCCGGGGGATAAATGGCGATTCTGGTCAATTAAGATTCGATGCGATTTCAATAGGGTCCGGATAATTTATTTGTTCAACTTGACTGTTTTTCTTCTTGTTGTTGAATCGTGTGTCCTTGTCTCACAACACGGATTAAAGACTCCCATACACGTATTTAAATGTTTTAATAATTTCGTTTATCAGTTTCAAAATTAAAAAAAAATTGAAGAATCATTGTTCAAGTCTAAGGAATATGGTCCATAAATAAAAGTAACAAAAATAAAGCTAGCGTATGCTTATTTATTTTATATGTAAGAAGAACACTATTTAAAGGCGACAGGACTCGCCTGATATTTCGTACAATTTGTTGGGACAACATTTGTTTTGTCTTTCAAACGCCATTAAATATTAAGTTTTCAGAATGTTTTGTCTATTGGTTTTAAAAAAAATATCAAGAAAACCTACTGAACAACAATAAACAAAATTCAATAGACGTAAAGAAATTTGGATTAAAACAACTATATACAAACATAAAGTGAGAAATCTAAACATCGGTTGCTTCGGACGAGTTAAGCAACGTCTGTCACTAATTAGACACCCGTCAAGTTACTCATTGTCATTACTAGGCAGGAATAAGAAAAACTACCTATGTCCTATCGTATATTGAGATATGGGTTTCCGGTAACAATCAATTAGATCAAGATGACGGCCATAGACTTTAAAAATAAACATACGAATAGAAGGTTTAGGTTATGAAGTAAACAGACAAAAATATATTGCTTTTAATGAAGAAACCCGTGGTGTTCAAAATTACAGTATCAGCTAACATCACGAAGTCAATATATTGAAAGTTTTAATTAATGATTTATTTGAGATCTAGCAAAACAGAAACTTAAGTACAGTTCTATGCAAAAATCAGTCAATCCGTAAGAATGTCTGGCACATGATTACAACTAATTATTATTGATTTTGATTAAAATGAAAAAATATGCATATAATTTAGAAATTTGGAGAAAAGTTTTTAAAAAATGCATTAATAACTTGGTTGTGTGGCTTGTTTAAGTCTCATTTTGCTAACTAATATTACACACAATGTAAAGGAATGTACTGCCAACAGATGTTTAAAATTGTACATCCCTTAACGTATTCAAGAAACATAGCGATCCCAAACGATTCGGTCCCCGTACACTTCTACACCGGCAGTCGTTTAGGGCAAATACTACATGCCAGAATACGTATGAACTCGAGCTCTTTAAATTCTCACTTATTTGTCAGAAATGTAGTTGAATCCCTAAACTGTCGATGTAACTGTCTTGAAACAACCGTACATTTTTTTTTGTCCTGTCCTTTGTACAACAACATCAGACGCGATTTACTTAACTCTTTATCAAGTCTACCACTTCCAGTTGATGTTAACTTGCTCTTGTATGGATCTGACCAACTTTCCGACGAAGAAAATTTGCACATATTTCATCAAACTCACAAATTTATTATAAAATCTAAAAGATTTACTGTATAGGTATTCACATTGCAATTAACTATCACCTCCAATCACTTGTGCTTGCATTTTGCTCTATCACACCCAACTACCCCCCCCCCCCCCCCCCCAAACCAACCAACCTCAACACATGGAGTTTTTTCAAAAACTATCACTGTAAGACCCCATGATAAGCCATTCATGAATTCTAATATAAGAAAAGAGATACGAAAGAGGGATAGAGCTCACTATAGAGCAAAAAAAAGTAATAAAATGGAACACTGGGAAAAATATCGAAAACTGCGAAATAATGTAATCAAATTAGTTAGAGAGGCGAAATTATGTTATAGAGAGAAATTGACTTCACAATTGACTGATAAAACTATCCAACAGGAAAATGATGGAGGATGGCTAAGTCAGTTTGTAAATTAAACAAGTGTGAAAAAGTGTCCCAACCCCTAAAGCATGAAGGTAGAATCATTGTTCATCCTTCTGAGAAGTGTGAAATCTTTTATAAATTTTTCAGTGATATTTCCCATATTGATGAAGAACCTGATTTACCAAACACAAATATACATGTTATTTCTGAAAATATATGTCCTGATCTACAGATAGCTGAGGATGAGGTCAGAGATCAATTAGAGATATTAAATTGTAGTAAACCAAGTGTTCCCGATGGTGTGGCACCAAAAATCCTACGTAACATCTCAAGTTCTATTGTTAAACCACTTACAATACTATTCAATCAATCAATACAGAGTGGACGTTTTCCTTATATTTGGAAACGCTCACTTGTAACACCAGTTTACAAAAATAAGGGTTCAAAATCTGATGTCTCAAATTTCCGACCAATATCTCTTACTTGTGTCTTGTGTAAAGTAATGGAAAAAATTATAGTTAAACATTTCCATAACTATGTGCTTGAACATTGCCTTATTACAGAACATAAGTCAGGGTTTCAACCCAAGGACACAACTATTAATCAACTTCTTAAAATATATCACAATATAATTAGCAACTTAGATGTGGGAAAAGACATTAGATTCGTATTCTGTGATGTTTCAAAAGCATTTGACAGAGTATGGCATAAAGGGCTACTACATAAGTTAAATAAAATGGGATCTCAGGAATATTGCTAAATTGGATATCTAACTATTTACAGAATAGAGAACAAAAAGTAGTCCTTGATGGTTTTAATTCAGGGTGGGAAGAGGTTGATGCAGGTGTACCCCAGGGATCAGTACTTGATGCTTTTCTGTTCCTAATATATATAAACGATATTATTGAGGGTATTGATTGTGGAATAAAACTTTTTGCTGATGATACATCACTGTTCGTAATAGTAGATAATAATAACTACATAGAAGCAGCAAATAAATTAAATTCTAAATTAGCTTCTATACATGATTGGTCTAAGAAATGGGCTTTAAAGATTAATCCTGATAAAACAGAATCACTTCTTTTTAGCAGGAAGAAAGTTAACCATTCTCCAATCTACCTTAATAATCAAGACAATATAGTAAAAGATGAAACCTCCCATTGTCATTTAGGTCTTGAATTCCAAAGTGATTGTAAATGGAATATTTATATAAATAAAATATATAACAAAGCATGTGAGCATTTAAATATACTTAGAATGCTTAAATACCAAGTGAACAGAAAAGTACTCATTTACATGTCATTTATTCGACCAATTTTAGAATATGCTGATGTTGTATGGGATGACTGTACAACTTATGAAGCTAATCTATTGGAGAGTGTGCAAATTGAAGCAGGCAGAATTATCACCGGTTTAAGAACAAACTCGTCTAAAACTAAACTTTATGAAGAACTTGGATGGGAGCCTCTTTATAAGAGAAGAGAAAAACAGAAACTTATATTATTATATTAGATTATGCACGGCTTAAAGCCACAATATTTACTTGATATTGCACAACCGTTTACAGTCAATATTCATCACTATAATCTGAGAAATGCTATTTCCGAGAGTAATTTTAGAATTCCTTTTTGTAATTCTGTATCTTATGATAAGAGTTTTATTCCCAACACTTTTAAACTTTGGAATAATCTTCCAGAGTCAATTAAAACAAGTCCCTCCATTGAAATATTTAAGAAAAGGTTAAAATCTGATGTACTGGCCTGTCCTGAATATTTCAATGAAGGAAATAGAAAGAAAAGAAAATATAATACTCTGTCAGATGCGAAATGATGCCAGTAATCTGAATAAACACTTACTATGTCATCATTTATCTGATAGTTCTGTCTGTCCTCGTTGTAACCATCCAAATGAAGATCCCAGCCATTTTTTCATAGATTTGCCCCTCTTATAGTATTCAGAGACAAACCTTCTGAATACATTCGCAACTTTATATATTGACTTTAACATTCAAAATATTTTATATGGCAGTCCAATTTGTAATAATGAACAAAATAAAACTTTGGTCCTGTCTGTGCATGATTTCATAAAGGGAAGTAAAAGATTTAATTAATTAAATAAATAATAGTGATACAGGTATATAAATAAATGTTAATTAATATAATTAATGCATTATGTGTTATTTCTCTATTTTGTTTGTATATATGTTTGTTCTGTGTATTTATTTATTATTACTAGTTATCTTCATCTATATTTCCTTGCGATTTTTTCTCTCATATACTCGAAAAGCCACAGATCTCACATTCCATATCCTTGCTTGGAATCTATTTACATTTGGTTAAGATATATTCATGCAAATCATCAGATAATTCGTCTTTATTTTTCTTATTAATAATTACAAAAAAACATTATAATAACTGAGATTTAAGGCTTACAATAGAAATTGAGTTGTCTTTCTTTGACTTAATTATGACATGTCTGTGCCTTTGTTTGATGTTACCATGGAAAGGATATATATAGGCCCTGGTCCTGCTATCCAATCCAATTCATGTATTTCATGAATAAAATATGTTTAAATCAAAATCATTGAGTTTTTTTATACTGAATTATTTCTTTTCATGATAGGAGCATGCGCAAGATATCACAATCATGTTATTTGCAAATGTTTGTATATTTTTCCTTAGGAGACAGACTAGAAAATCAACTTTGCTTGCTTCTGAATCCTAATTGTCATGATTTCTTTGTATTTTTTCGTGCGATCCTGTACGATCATGCTTATATTACCAAATGAAATATGTTTACACCAGGTACACTGGTATTATTCCCAATATCTTTTTTCTGTGAACAGGATGCATTGTACATCTTGTCCCTGTGGGCCAGAGCCATTCTGACTCTGAATAAGGGACAGAGGGACGTTGGTCCTATATCAAATTAATTTCAGTACAGAAGTCAAAGTACCAGAAGTCCATACCATTAGGCAATTACAAGCAAGCTTAGAGTTTTAATAGGTTGAACAATCACATTGGAAATGTTGATAAGGTTAAGGTCTAAATCTAGGTTTTACACTACCATTTGTTAAGGTTCAGAAGGCAGTCATACAGCACCCAGCAAATCCGGGGAAATAACCTTGGCAAGTATCCACGAGGTAAAGCTGGTGATGTGCCGGTTTTCCCTATCTGGCGTCTAGTGTACGACCCCCTGCACGTTACAAAATATTCCCAACTTATGTTACTTGAGTTCAGACATTCATAGATGGTAGAATTGATATTTTGACAATTAATATGTAACCAGACATTACAAGAGTCAAACAGCTTTATGTTTTGATTGTTCAGCTTTTTAACATGTACCACATGGTCATTTGGGTGTCCTTGGACCTGGGTTGGTATCAGTATCTGCAGACATGGTGATGAGTAATAGGCAAACATGCTATATTGTCTTCTGTTGTTGGATAGTAAGTGAATTTGATTTAAAGTGTCAACAACTGGGAAGTGATTTGATGGACAGTTTAGGAGAGGGTCATCATAATCAGGTTACATTAACACTAAAAATTCTGGTCAGGCTGAACATTGAAAAAAAAGATTATATTTCAACATACTTGAGTCTTGACTGTGCTCGAGCGGTGGAATGTGCAACGATGTGGAAACACTAAGAGTTAGTAGAAATAAATTTGTTATCTTCGTCTCCCGGGTGACTCGGGAGCACAGGTATTCTGAAAACCTGTTAGTATGCAGCCAATTTATTGATAAGCACAACTGCGAGCTAGAAAAGCATAACAGGATATTGTTTTTGTCTTCTTCCGGTTTTCGGTTGTCATTTGATTAGTTTCTGAACTGCCATTCAAAAATTTTATGATTTCTGAAATTTAGCTTTTTAGATATAAAATCTGGAAATCGGACAATTACTTGGGATCTTAGTTCCTTCGTCTTTGGTTCTATCAAGAATTTGATAATGAATGTTTTAATCTGAAAAATTTTCACTTTCTTTCGGAGTATGTCTTCACTATCCACGCATGCTCAATACTTTTATCTCCTTACATTGTTTATTTTTGTAATACATAAAACTAACTATCTATCAAATCAAAGGTCAAAGAGTTTGGGTATTTTCCAATTCAAGTGTTCAAATATGAGTTTATTAAAAGACAAGAGATATCATTGTAACGAAATTTTAATTCATTTCTAAATACAAATTAACAATCATTTTATATTCATGTTGATATTAAATTAAATGTATTATTGTTCTTGGGCGTGCGTCGTAGTACACACATAGATAGAGGGTTGTGGCTCTAATTGTAAAGTATACTTTGCTTATTCAGTAAATTTTAAACTATAAACATTTTATTAAAAAAATTTCTAATATTCAATTTGTTTACATTATTGTATAACTGCTTTGGTGCTCGCAGAAAAACTTCATTTCTATATCTTAGGCATTGGGTTTCAATACATAATAGCAATAAACTTTCAGGAATACATGTACATGTACAGCAAAGTACATGTAGTTGTATGTACATTATCAATTTTAGGTTAACTGTATGCTTGGTAAATCTGTTAATATCCGAAAACACGTAAATAAAAGGGGGCACAAATGAATTATTTCAAACTCGTTTCATCTGGGACTAGTGTTAATTTATAGGTTCATGATTTCATTCACGTAGTAATAATTGTCCGTCAGTACTTCCCCCAAAAAATTTCCATCAAACATTTCTGGTCTATTGAAACGGGGAATTTGTATGACAATAAAGGCGATAACTAAATTTATATCTTTACTGCGTCGGTTATCTTTTTTAAAGATAGTACTTGTTAATCCTTGTATTATATTTAAGCGAACGTCATAAATTGTTCTTTTGTAAAGTATCGATACGGATAATGATGAAGAAATTTGAAAATCTAAACAATTAATAAATACTTACCTTATAGCTGTTGGAAAACCCGTGTGATCAATACACACATAACGGTTTTTCGTCACGGTCGATGAACAATCTAAACAGTATAGCCAACAGAATTTAAATCGAAATAAAGTAAATTTCCACATTTTATATACATACAACATAAGCTATGAAGAGCTTTTAAAACCGACATTTAAACAAATTAGTACACACAATACAAACAAAGCGAACAATACATTGCATACATAAAATCAATGGTAAAAGCATGTTTAAGCACAAAATACAGTACATAAAAGCATGCAGACATAAGAGATTTTCTCAGATATATAAAACATAAAAAGGTCATGTTATATACATTTAAGCACATAAATACAAGAAGACATAAGATACATAAAAGCAAATAAGCAGAAAAAACACATCCTCCCAAGTCAGGGGTTCTGAGTCCGCGTTCGCTCCATCATCACCCCTGACAACATACATATATATTTTTCGGGTCTGAAGTGAAGTTGCTTCTGACCTTGAGAAGTACCAATCAAAATCGTTTTTACAAAATCTGCATGTCGAACGTAAACAAACACACGAGGTTTAAAGCACATGTGAATACTTCGGTAATTTGATTTGAAATTGATAAAAATATATCATGTATCTTATATTTAAACGTGCGCCAACACAAAATAAGGTGTGTGACAGCTAATGATACGTTTTTTTTATTTTCTTCTCGAATATTTTGGACCTTGTCAATTCCACGAAGACGAAGCTTATATTTGTATGTTTGTACTATAAATCGTAAATATTATTAATCTTATATCCATATATGTAACTATGAGACATAAGCTATGTAAGCATGTGTCAATATATGATCATGACTCTGTAGGGACCTACTACTTTTTGTAGAAAAGGGGGGGTAGGATTTTTTTGGACACAATTAGTCCAGTAGAACCAGACAGTAAGTAATTCCCAACTGAGCAAAGAGAGCATATAGGGAGAAAGGAATTGTTCTTAGAAGTATTATATTTTTAGAACCCACTTTATTTCCACCCCCCCCCCCCCCACAAGTCTGCATAAAGGATGTGTTTGGTTATTTATACATGTACTTTTTACAAATGTAAAAAAATCCAGAAATTAAAGATGTTAATGATGTACCCTTGAAATATTTCAACAAAAAATATTGACTTTTATACCAAAGCAGTACTTGTGTATACACTTACTGGGTACTTCTGCCTAGCTCCATCAAATAAAACATGGATATCAGTATATAGCTAAAAAAATTACTGAAAGTGGCATAGAGTTCCAAACAAATTGTATGTGACTAATTGATAATTGTTATTTGCAAATGCATAATTCAGTGTCTGCTGATATGAATTGAGGGATCAGTGAACTGGGACACTAGAAAGTTTAGCCTTTATTAGCATTCATAATTTTTTCATACATGCACTTGGTGGTGTACATGCTATTTTGTATTTGCCTGCATTACACCGATAGAATATTCCTTCGGTCACAAGCTTCAACAAGTTGCTTTTTTTTTGCAGTTGCACATTTAGTTTGATTTTAGACCTTATGGGCCTGTACCATAACAAGTTAAACAACATCCCATACACTGTCATAACTAAGCTGCTTGCCATCCATGTTGACTTTAAGCTGCATACACATACAAGAATCGCAGCTCATTTTAAACTAGAGGAGAACTACATAGTGTGCCATACTACATGTAGTTACTTATATATTATGACAAGCCCCAATATAGGACAGTTTGAGCTTGGTTTTAATTCTTTGTCTTGCATATTTATTGAATAATTAAAAACAAGTGCCATTGTCACAGTAAAAAAACTGCACTTGCAGCTTTTGCATTTATTCCTTTTAGGTAAGCAGTATTCAAGAAATTAAATAAATAAGATTTATGTGTTCACGTTCAATTCCAAAACATGACCATATACATGTTCACAAAATTACACTATTTTGATAGGACAAGTTATACCCCAATTTGGAGCCAAAAACTAAATGTATTTTTCAATTTAGTTAACACACCGTATTACATGATACATCAAAACCCAACGGATACGGTCAAAACCCATCTATTCTCATTTAAATAACAAAAGAAAATGATACATCAACACCCGCTGTATAATCCAGTGGGTTCCGATGTATCATTTTCTTTTGTTATTTAAATGAGAACAGATGGGTCTTGACCGTATCCGTCGGGTTTTGATGTGTCAGGTAATACGGTGTGGTTAAGTTAGACTTGCAATCATATTTAACTTTCATTTCCCCCAAATAGGACACTTAAAGTCCATGATTTTGTTAATTGGGTCCTCTAGAACTTTAATAAACAGATCATCAACCTTTAATTATGGTCTAGTATTAAGCATACCAGTACTTATAAATTATTCTTAATACAATTATGTAGCTCATGTGACAATTTATGATCTGCTAAGATGTCCCATTACCCTGAATGACTCAGCTGGTTGTGATTCAACACCCAGGGGTTTACAAATATTATCTGTTATTGAACTGTTTGCACTGTTTTATATTTATATTTTTTTTCTGCCACTTATTGTATACTTCTAGAACACCTTGTTGATAAACTTAACAATTCATTCATAACCATCCAGTCCTTTGCTTAAAAAAACATGGGTTTATTCTTTTAACTGGTCCAGCAGATAAGGTACATACAGTATATGTATACTAGTACCATACAAGTCTCATTCTTGCCATGAAACAAATGTACATGTACTAGTATATGAAAAATTATTTCACTTGGGGTAATTAAAATCACTCAGAGACTGAATATTATAAGACAGGGACTCGTTGGCAGAGTGGTTGAGGTAGTTAGTCATCTAATTTTGATCACTGTTAACACAGGGGTTGCAGGTTGGGCTTAACTGGTGGCAGGGTGTGCTTGACTCCTATCTTAACTGACAAGAATTGCCAATTTTCCATGGTCTATACTCATTCTTTGTGTAAAAATTCCATGACTTGTCAAGAACTATGTGACCATTTTCCATGAATGATTCTAGCATGACAGTGTAATTGCATTGACACTTGCAATTTAACACAAAATATGAGATAAAGGCACAGTAGAAATTTTTCGCCTGGAACTTTGTTGTAATTTTTTTATACTGATAAATTCCATAACTTTTCCAGGATTTCTTGACCCGTTTTGACCTTGTGGAAAGTTAGGAGTTTTCTCCTGGCACACCAGCTTCCTCTCCAATAAAAAACTACATGGCATTATAAAGCTGAAAAATTTCTGAAAGTAGGATGAACACAAGAAACAAATCAAAATAAGACAAAATGAAATGGAAATTAATGTGATAATCTGCAACAGGTTTTGAAACTATGAACATAATCCATATGCATGAACATGAATATATTTTATCTTTTATTCCAGTACACAATTTATAAATCAGTCAGAATAGGAAATTTGCTTTCATGTGATAAAAAGTTTGACTAGTGTGCTGCATGATTAATTTTTAATATCCCTCACATTCTTACAGGTACAGTATATTATTAAACCATTATCCATGTCCATTTTGAAGTTGAATGATTTCCTCCTATATAATCAGTAGTTTTAACTATTCTGGTACCCTGACGATGATATCCTCATGAGCCTAAGCGGCCTTCGGATATAACGTCAGGTCAGGAGCATTGGATTTCAACGGTGACAGCGTTGAAATTTGACGTTCGGGTATTCTCTAGACTAATCATTTCGTATTATAGATAAGTTCAAGAAGACCGAACGTATTTATGACGTCATTCTCATTGTGACGTTCAATGTTTACATTTCTCAGCTGAGTTTACATTATGATTTCATAATTTAAACGTGATGTTTAAATATAATTTATATTTAAATTTTATAAAGAAAAGATATTCCTAGATTTTAAAAAAGATTGTCATGTGTATGTGATATTAAATGGCGTCATATTATCAACCAATGAAAATGCTTATATCGGAGGTCCTGACCTGGTGTTATATTTGAAGTGAAGCTTGCGTCAATGAAAATATTGCACCAGGAGACCAGGTTATAGTTTTAACATGGTGCATAATACTGGTCAGTAAATTACTTGAGTCTTGAATGTGATGATGTGTTGAAGATTACATACAGGTGTATAATACATGTAAATGTCAACCTAAATGTCTTGTAAAAATTTAAATCACATATAATCCAATCAAATGAACAAATTTTGGTTGGAATATTTACAAATTGACATTCTTCTGTCACTGACAGATCTGTCCGTGTTAAAACAATCTCGTTTTGGGTTACTTCCCCCACCTCTTTCTCAGTCCTTTTTCAGTTCCAATACGTCCGGATTACAGAAAATTTTAATTAAATCATTTACTACTGCTTTCACATACTGCACAGAACTCCATTTCATTCAGTCCACTACTTTATCAATATCACGTTCAACACGTGGAAATATTCGTATGCAAATTTGTATATGCCATTGCAGTCGTCCACATTTCATTTGAAAAACAAATGGCACCAGCTGTCACCGCTCATACAGCTTCTTTTTGAGGTCCGGAGGGAATCTGTCCAACATATCGTTAAAATAATCCACGATACAGGGCGCAGACATTTTTTGTTTACATGTAAACATTAGGCGAAGGTTACGATAAATTTCATTGGCTGATGTTAACTCCGGTCACCGCCAGATGGCGACACTCAGACCCGAAAAATATATATGTATGTTGTCAGGGGTGATGATGGAGCGAACGCGGACTTAGAACCCCTGACTTGGGAGGATGAAAAAACACTAAAATTTATTATATATAATATATATAGGCACATATAGACAAACACAAGGCACACATAGACAAACAAATGCACATATAGAAAAACACAAGGCACTCATAGACAAACACAAGGCACATATAGACAAACACAAGGCACACAAAGATAAACACAAGGCACACATAGACAAACACAAGGTACACAAAGATAAACACAAGGCACACATAGACAAACACAAGGTACACAAAGATAAACACAAGGCACACAAAGACAAACACAAGGCACACAAAGATAAACACAAGGCACACACAGACAAACACAATGCACACAAAGATAAACACAAGGCACACACAGACAAACACAAGGCACACAAAGATAAACACAAGGAACACAAAGATAAACACAAGGCACACATAGACAAACACAAGGCACACAAAGATAAACACAAGGCACACAAAGATAAACACAAGGTACACAAAGATAAACACAAGGCACACATAGACAAACACAAGGCACACATAGACAAACACAAGACACTCATAGACAAACACAAGGCACATATAGCCAAACACAAGACACTCATAGATAAACACAAGGCACACATAGACAAAAACAATGCACACAGAGACAAACACAAGGCACATATAGACAAACACAAGGCACACATAGACAAACACAAGGCACACATAGACAAACACAAGGTACACAAAGATAAACACAAGGCACACATAGACAAACACAAGGTACACAAAGATAAACACAAGGCACACAAAGACAAACACAAGGCACACAAAGATAAACACAAGGCACACATAGACAAACACAAGGCACACATAGACAAACACAAGACACTCATAGACAAACACAAGGCACATATAGCCAAACACAAGACACTCATAGATAAACACAAGGCACACATAGACAAACACAAGGCACACATAGACAAACACAAGACACTCATAGAAAACACAAGACACACATAGACAAACATAAGGCACTCATAGACAAACACAAGGCACATATAGACAAACACAAGACACTCATAGACAAACACAAGACACTCATAGATAAACACAAGGCACACATAGACAAACACAAGACACCCATAGATAAACACAAGGCACACATAGACAAACACAAGGCACTCATAGACAAACACAAGGCACACATAGACAAACACAAGACACTCATAGAAAACACAAGGCACACATAGACAAACACAAGGAACTCATAGAAAAACACAAGGCACATATAGACAAACACAAGACACTCATAGACAAACACAAGACACTCATAGATAAACACAAGGCACACATAGACAAACACAAGGCATTCATAGACAAACACAAGGCACATATAGACAAACACAAGACACTCATAGACAAACACAAGGCACACATAGACAAACACAAGACACTCATAGACAAACACAAGACACTCATAGACAAACACAAGGCACTCATAGACAAACACAAGGCACATATAGACAAACACAAGACACTCATAGACAAACACAAGGCACACATAGACAAACACAAGGCACACAAAGACAAACACAAGACACTCATAGATAAACACAAGGCACACATAGACAAACACAAGGCACATATAGACAAACACAAGGCACACATAGACAAACACAAGGCACATATTGACAAACACAAGGCACAGATAGAGAAACACAAGGCACACATAGACAAACACAAAGCACATATAGACAAACACAAGGCACACATAGACAAACACAAGGCAAACATACAGACAAACACAATGCACATATAGACAAACACAAGGCACATATAGACAAACACAAGACACACATAGACAAACACAAGGCACATACAGACAAACACAAGGCAACATTAAGACAAACACAATGCACATATAGATAAACACAAGGCACACATAGACAAACACAAGGCACATATAGACAAACACAAGGCACATTTAGACAAACACAAGGCACACACAGACGAACACATGGCACGTATAGACAAATACAAAGCACACAAAAACAAACACAAGGCACACATAGACAAACACAAGGCACTCATTGACAAACACAAGGCACACATAGATAAACACAAGGCACTCATAGACAAACACAAGGTACTAACAGACAAACACAAGACACACATAGACAACCACAAGGCAAACATAGACAACTAGTTGTAACTGTTTTAGCGTGCTAAAACCGATATCTCCCCTTCCATAGTATTGTAGCAATTTTTATAATATGCCACATTCTCAAACCTTTGATTTCTGTAGTCCTTGATTTGTTACATAGTCTGGTCAAGCTTACACTATGGGAATAGGGTTTTAGTATACTCTTTTGCATGTGTGTTTTAAGCATAAAGGTTTTCTTGTCATAATAATTATATTCAACATAACTATTTCAAATAACTTGTATTGAATAATTGTTCATTAGTATTTAGTTTAAACATATTTTATTAATTAATTATATATACAAGTACAATATTGATACATTACATTACATTATATTATATAATAATTAACAGGATTGGGAAACAAGTTACAAGAACTTATATTAATCCCTATCCAGTGTGAGTTAGTAGTATTAATAGTTATGAATTACTCTAGGAGGATGTCCACTAGGAATCAATTAATAAATTATGTTGTGTAATTTGGATAGGGTGGGGGAGGGGGTGAGGTGTGATCATAGAAGAAAAAGAAATTTAAAGAGGTTTAGTATTGCTGAAGTCTATGATGTGAAACGTTTACTGCTGACTATAAAGTTTTGTACACATGAAAACAGTTTTTCGTTTTGATCGTCCGTGAGATCAGGTGATCCAAATAATAGACGATCAACTGTCAAATTCCGAGGAATATCAATCGAGTGGATGTATCGGTTTCTCGACTCATTAAATCGAGGACAGTGAAAAAGATAATGAGAAGTTGTTTCGGGCACATCTTGTTGACAGCTACAGTTGGGCGAATTTACGATGTTTTTTAGGAATAGATGATGATTGAGGGAGCTACATAATGTTCGCAGTCTCGTGTGGTGGATTTGACCGAGTCGGGTTCCTGAATAGTAATAATTAGGTATTTTGATACGACTGGATTTGAGGTTGGATTTGAAAGATGCTAGGGAACTACTTTCTTTTAGTTCACCAGGTGCCTGGTTCCATAACCTAACCGAAGACGGCAGAAAATAGTTCTGATAAAGAGAAGTTCGAGCTCTAACTGGTGGTATACATAAGGTTTGTCTAGTGTTATAATCGTGGATGTTTCCAAAATTTTGAGGGACTATGTCACTTAGATATGTAGGTACCAGACCGTTTACCATTTTATAAAAGTATGTTAGTTTGTGATGTTCACGTCTTATTTGAAGTTTTTCCCATCCCGTTTCTTTGTACAACTTATCAACAGAAACTAGTCGAGTCGCCCCAGTGATGATTCTAGCAGCCTCTATCTGAACGCTTTCTAATTTGTTTATTAAAAAAAGTGTTTTGCTGTCCCAAACAACATCGGCATACTCCAAAATTGGTCGAATGAATGTTAAGTAAATTTTCTCTAAGGTTTTTCTATCGAGAGTAAATTTAAATCGTCTAAGAATATTAACTCTAGCAAACGCCTTTTTTGTTATCAATTCAATATGCTTTTCCCAGCTGCCATCATGCGAAATTTCTAAACCAAGATGTTTATGTTCTGTAACATTTGTTATTATGGTTTTATTCATAGTTAGAGGGGGGTGGGAGGGCTTTTTTGTTTTTCTCGTTATTGTCATAGTTACTGTTTTTTGAGCGTTAAAGTTTACCAGCCACTTGGTCGACCATTCATGTATCGTTGACAAGTCATTATTCAGTATTTCTGCGCAATTTTGCGGGTTGTCAACAATAACATACAAACTTGTGTCGTCTGCAAATAACTTTATTGACGAATGAATTTCGCTAACAATATCATTTATGAAAATTAAGAAGAGTAGAGGCCCTAAAATCGATCCTTGGGGGACACCTGCGTTTATAACACGCCATTGTGAATATGCGTTATCTAAGACTACTCGTTGTTTCCTGTTATTAAGATAATTTTTAATCCAAAATAGCAAAGAACCACTTATCCCAATGTTTTCAAGCTTGTTAAGTAAGCCCATGTGCCAGACCCGATCGAAAGCCTTACTGATGTCACAGAAAATTACTCGGATTTCCTTTCCATCGTCTAAGGCTTTTCCAAATTCATTAGTAATACACAGAAGTTGGTTAATTGCAGAATCCCCAGAAGTAAAACCTGACTGATGTTCAGTAATAATACAATTTTTGTGTAAAAAGTTGTAAATATGTTTGTAGACACACCTTTCCATTACTTTACCTATAACACTAATCAGGGAAATTGGTCTGTAATTATTTACTTTACTAGGGTTATCTTTCTTAAACACTGGAGTTACATTTGCTTGTTTCCATTGCGTCGGAAATTTACAAGTTGCCAATGACAAGTTAAATAGTTTACAAAGAGGATGTTTTAAAATAGAGGAGCCCTCTTTAAGAAGTCTAGGATTGATCAGGTCCGGTCCGGTAGCTTTTGTCACGTCAAGTAATTTTAATACGTCTTCTATGTCATTTTCCAGTATATGTATATGTATCAATTTGTCGTACGGTGGGTTGGTCGGTTCCGGTACTGTCATATTAGAATCGTCAAGGTTTGATTGCTCACTGAAAAAGTCATTGAAAAGTTCACATTTAACAAAATTGTCGCTTACCAAGTCGTCGTCCGTTTGTAATGGCGGTATTGAACAGTCATTTTTAGTTCCAAGTAATTTTTTAACAAGAGTCCACCAATTTTTAGAACCAGCTGATTCAAAGTGAATTTTTTCATTTATTTTAGAATAGTAATCCTTCTTAGCATTTTTTAGCACATTATTACATTTGTTCCTGACTGTTCTGTATTTTTCCCAGTCACTTGTCGAAGATGTTTTTTTAGCTCTTTTATGGGTTCGATTTTTACGACGTATGAGTTTTTTAATACTGGTAGTGATCCATGGGCAACTGTCCTTACGCACTGTTATGAATCTGTTGGGAATAGTCTGGTTTGCTATTTCTAAGATTGTATTTGTTAAAATGTCAGTGATTTTGTCTATGTCTTTGTGGACGAATAGCGCGTCCCAGTCTACGTTTAAAAGTAGTTGTCTGTACGAGTCGAAGTCACCTTTATCGTAAAGAAATATTTTCCTTTTAAAGGATGTTTGGGCTTTGCTTGGGTGTCGGAGTAAACCGATCACCGGTAAATGATATCTTGTTTGATCAATAAGGGGACCCCCCACTTCTGTATAGATTAAACTGAGTGGGTTACTTACCAGAATCAAATCTAATAAGGATGAACTGTGTTCAGTAATGTACGTTGGTTCAGTTACAAGTTGATGCAAGCTAAACTGGGTCATAAGCGTACCAATCTTATCATTTATATTATTAGTTAATTGATTGATGTTAAAGTCGCCCGTCAGAATTATGTCGTGATTACAATTTAGGGCTTGTTCAATGGAAAGTTCAATATTTCTCCAGGTTTGAAGATCACTATTGGGTGGAACATAAAATGTTCCATATAAGTATTTTTTATTATTCAGCTTTATTTCTAACCATATAGATTCTAGACTTCCTACTTGAAGATCGGGTCTATGTGTACAATTAACAGTGTCTTTAACATATACAATGACACCGCCACCTACTTTATTTTGCCTATCCCTTCGAAATGGTGGAAATTTATAATTAGGAATTTTGAGACGATCTGTATCGGTGCATGTGCTTTCTTTTAACCAGCTTTCAGTGAATGAGAGTATATCATGGCAAGAGTATTCGGCAGATATAATTTCTAGCTTGGGTAAGATACTCTGGACGTTAAGATGAAGGAATGAAAATGAATTAATCATGAGCTCGCTTACTTCTGTTTTAATATTTAACTCGCTACCAGAACTGTTCGTGCAGTCATAATCGAATGGGCCTGGGTTTTTTCAATCCCCGATATTATCAATAGGATACAAAGGACAATAAATAGTATACCAAATTTGAATAAAAAATCAGAGGTTTTTACCTGTGCTGTACGTTTGTAATGACAATCTAAACATTTTCGTATCTTGCTTGTACGGGATAAACTTTCTGTATTCCATACAGTATCAGCTAATATTAAGTATGGAATTATCCTGGTACCATGTATAACAATCAGATTAATACAAACAATATCGGCTAAGTTCAAGCGCTTATCACTTTTCACGGAACGAGCTACTAAATAATACTTACCGATGCTTTCTCTATACTGTTCCACTTCAATGCCCGTCAAGTTATACCCCTGTTCCGAGTGTATTCGAGAGAAAGGCAATCGGTTTGAAGATTATGCAACCTCAAGCAGACATTATGTTTCACCAGCAATACAGTTAAAAAGTGCATAACATGTGGATAAAGAAAAGTGTATAGAGTGTGACCGGGAAAATGAACCAGTGCGTGTAAGGCCAAGGTTAAGAAAAAAGTTAAAAAAAGGGATGCACAAGTAGTACTCATGCAAGAAAAGTGAAAAGGGGGGGGGGGTATTGTTAAGTATAAAATAGTTGGTTAGCCAATTTGAAAAGAATTAGTATTTCTAATGGTTTGTAACATTTATACTGTTTTTATTATCCACAAATATACATAATAATGGAAAAACGTCAAATCTCAAATGAAATTTAAAAAGTGTGTCGTAACGTTTCTTACCTTTTAGACATGTTGCAGTTAATTGCTCTCCTTGAATATTAATCTGATTATTCATTTCAAGTGGAAATTTAACTATTCTAAGTTTCATAACATTATGTCATTCCATTCGAATAATGTATTCATTTTTCCGTTTAGTCAGAAACACAAATCCACTTGACGTTCATTTTTGTTGCACTGCCGTAAATGAGTTTACATGTCGTTAAATGAGTGTGACGTCACAATCATATTCGGGTAGTATACATTGAACTGAATTTCCAATTGTCTTCAGTCGTGTTTTGACTCCCTGAGTACTCGATACTCCAATAAAAACTACAAACCTACTAACGGATACGAAGTTACGAACTAAAAACGGTCAAGCGATTATCTCTGTGACAGGAAGATCAAATTCAAGGTTATTATTTATTAATAAATACAAATAAGACAATTACGGATGGAAAAATACTAAGCTACTGGTATTGCAATGATGCAATAAATATTTCAGTTACAAATTTTTCTAATTTGCCGATAGAAATACATGGTTTTTTTATGCATAGTATATATATATATATATATATATATACGTCTACAAATTAAGCCCAACACTGTTTGAATTAGATTTTTAACACTGTCAAATTTTTGCTTTCCCTCAGCGGGATTCGAACTCACACCGTTGTGACACTGTGGCACCAATTCGCCTGCACTATGTCCAGCGGTCTAGACCCCTCGGCCAAATCCGCTATATATTAAATATAGCTTCATTAACCGGGGTGAATCTTAGACATAGACATAGTACATGTGTACTAGCGTGTGACGATGGAATTTTCGTAACCAATACGTATTAATCTGACAGTAATCTAATTCAGCATTTTTGTATATATTATATAGGATGACAAAGTTACTTGTCATGCAGTCACAGTAAGTAAATTATATACAAACGTCTAAGTATTGTGACAACCATATAATATATCTATCCAGCGGATTTCTGAAACATCAGAAATACAGGGTTAATATCAAATATTTAATAATTAAGCCCAACACTGTTTGAATTAGATTTGACAGTGTTAAAAATCTAATTCAAACAGTGTTGGGCT
Organism: Limnoperna fortunei; assembly: GCA_944474755.1. Taxonomy (NCBI): domain Eukaryota; kingdom Metazoa; phylum Mollusca; class Bivalvia; order Mytilida; family Modiolidae; genus Limnoperna; species Limnoperna fortunei. The sequence continues at coordinate 64,539,046 of OX104118.1, forward strand.
TAATTTGTAGACGTATATATAAATATTTGATATTAACCCTGTATTTCTGATGTTTCAGAAATCCGCTGGATAGATATATTATATGGTTGTCACAATACTTAGACGTTTGTATATAATTTACTTACTGTGACTGCATGACAAGTAACTTTGTCATCCTATATAATATATACAAAAATGCTGAATTAGATTACTGTCAGATTAATACGTATTGGTTACGAAAATTCCATCGTCACACGCTAGTACACATGTACTATGTCTATGTCTAAGATTCACCCCGGTTAATGAAGCTATATTTAATATATAGCGGATTTGGCCGAGGGGTCTAGACCGCTGGACATAGTGCAGGCGAATTGGTGCCACAGTGTCACAACGGTGTGAGTTCGAATCCCGCTGAGGGAAAGCAAAAATTTGACAGTGTTAAAAATCTAATTCAAACAGTGTTGGGCTTAATTTGTAGACGTATATATAAATATTTGATATTAACCCTGTATTTCTGATGTTTCAGAAATCCGCTGGATAGATATATTATATGGTTGTCACAATACTTAGACGTTTGTATATAATTTACTTACTGTGACTGCATGACAAGTAACTTTGTCATCCTATATAATATATACAAAAATGCTGAATTAGATTACTGTCAGATTAATACGTATTGGTTACGAAAATTCCATCGTCACACGCTAGTACACATGTACTATGTCTATGTCTAAGATTCACCCCGGTTAATGAAGCTATATTTAATATATAGCGGATTTGGCCGAGGGGTCTAGACCGCTGGACATAGTGCAGGCGAATTGGTGCCACAGTGTCACAACGGTGTGAGTTCGAATCCCGCTGAGGGAAAGCAAAAATTTGACAGTGTTAAAAATCTAATTCAAACAGTGTTGGGCTTAATTTGTAGACGTATATATAAATATTTGATATTAACCCTGTATTTCTGATGTTTCAGAAATCCGCTGGATAGATATATTATATGGTTGTCACAATACTTAGACGTTTATATATATATATATATATATATATATATATATATATTATTCTTAATATATATTTGTGAATAGTGCTTGACCAGAGCTACGCATTTTTAATTTTATAAATATACTGTCACACATGCAGAATACTATTGATATGTGTTACTAATAAACCGTTAATTTTATCAACGTCTTCGTCATTAACCGCCATAGTAAAGGTTCACCAGCCATTACTTGTGTCTGTTGTACAAGGTTTAAATATTAAGTATTGAAATACATTTTCACTTCAATCGTAGCGCCCAGGGTCGCTACATTTGGTGGCCAGTGTGGGGATCCCTGAATATAAAAAGGGATCCGATCTTAAGTTGAGGTGGAAAAAAAAAACAAAACACAAACACTAAAAGAAAAAAAACACATTAATGATGTACAGTGCAGGCACATCAAGGCAACCTAGTTTTGTGAAGCTAGACCAAGCTAGCACACATAGCGATGAAATGGAAGAATCGGGAGTTGAACCACGACTCCCCGCATCGGACAGAGATGCAAACAACAGAAATAAAACGCACATTGATTTAACACCAACAGGGGAAGTCCAGATGCGGGTAACACGGTCGTCGAGCGATCATACGACCACACCAAACACGACAAATCCACAACACACCTCTAATCAGTTAAACATAAGACAGTTGCAAAAAGAACTAAACGAACATATGGAGGCTGAAAGGCGAATACGGAGTTTATTGACTAGTCATTATGACGGTGCACATTGCGATGGGCATCGTGGTTTTGATACTTTTAATTTTTTATCCTGTGGAGGGGTAGATAGGAGACAAGGGGACGCTCATTGTCAAGACAATATCCGCGGTCCAGGGTTTGACCAGTGCGATATCTTAGGCGCCAGCACTAACTCTTCACGGAAGGCTCCCTCTAACATGCGTGTTGAGGGTAGCGGAGCTGCCTTAATCGGCGGGAACTGGTGTGTAGACACCATGACTAGATCAGATGAAAGGATCACTAATGTGGGGAATGTGATAGGGGTACGCTCCCGTGTTCAAAGATTAGATACTCAATTGAATAACGGCAATAGTCAAATTAAAATAAAGAAACATCCTATTTTCGACGGTACTACTGGTTGGCAAGACTTTCTGGTTCAATTTGAAATGATATCAGATATCAATCAGTGGAACGATAAAACGAAGGCCTTTGAACTCGCTACTAGTTTAAGGGGAACCGCGCAAAAAATTGTCACAGAAATTGAACCATCTAAAAGACTTAACTATGACTACCTAGTTTCGGCGTTGACATCAAGATTTGAACCCCCAAATCAAGAAAATATGTATAAAGTCCAGATGAATACTTTTCAAAGAAAAATTGGCCAATCTCTTCCGGAGATGGCTCAAGAAATTAGGCGAGTCACACGCATGGCATATCCTACTGCGCCAACTGAAATTAGAAACCAATTAGCTAAAGACTGCTTTATCAAAGCACTTAATGACCCTAAAATTCAGCTCTCTATTTTCCAAAGAGAGCCAAAAACAATCGATGATTGCATACGTTATGGTGTAGAATATGAAGCATTTATGCTCGAACAGAAGAGGGTTCATTTTCCTAAACACGGTGTTCGTATGATTATGGAAACCAATAACGCTGAACCAGAGCACATGGAGGCTCGACTATTAAAAATAAGTGACCAAATACAACACATTGATGGCAAAATCGATCGTAAATCAAAGTCGCTCATCTGTTACTTTTGTAACACAGCAGGGCACATCAGACGAAATTGCCCTAAATTAAAAACTGACAATGTAAAATTTCCGAAATCGGGAAAAACACAAAGTATTAGTCAAAGTACTAAAAGTACACAGACGGACGTACAATTCAAACCAACTTTTCAGAAAAACTTGTAAATGCTGGGGATAAGGGCCGGCCACCAGCGCATGACATTTTTATCGAAGGGTCCGTTAATTTGATGAAGGCGCAAAGACAAGACAGTTTATTTCTGAAATGTTTATTTAATGATATTGAAGTTAATAGTTTAGTTGATACAGGTTCCACAATCTGTATTTTACATGTTAATAAATATAAAATGATTTCTGCAGCTGTCCGCCCTGCAATAAAAACCAACTGCACAAAACTCTGTCTAGCTGATGGAAGCAGTATAAATACTTTAGGATATGTTGATTTAGCTTTTCAAATAGGCAATTCTCAATTTAGCCACAAATTTACTGTAGCTGATATAGATGTTCCAGCTGTTATAGGTTACGACTTTTTTAAACAAATATCAATGTACATTAGATATGGGCAACGGGATTTTGACCATAGGTAGTGATAAAATTCAATGTATCAATGAGAGTAAGATTGACTCACTTTTCAGAATAGCTCTGACTGAAAATATTATAATTCCACCAAATACAGAAGTTATAACATCTGGCATTGTTGTAGGAGACTCAGGATGCATTATGAATGCTATAATTGAGCCATTGAATAACAAAAACGTTGAAAATATTTTGGTAGCAAAAACACTGGTAGATCCAAGTAGTGGATTAGTGCCTTTGCGTTTAGCAAATGTGAATGATTTCGGGGTTGTATTAACACATTCGACATGCATAGCCACATGTGAACAAATTGTTCCCATAAAATACCATAACAATACTTCAGCTATGAAATGTATGAAAATAGACACTTCCGATAATCACAATTCAGATGATCTCCCAGATCATTTAACGGAACTGAAACAAAGAAGTAGTGAAACACTCAATGACACTAAAATACAGAAACTACATGACCTATTAAAACAAAATGAGCAAACATTTTCTAGAAGCAAAGATGACTTGGGTACCGCTAGTACCATTAAGCACAAAATAAATACCGGCAAAGCTAAACCATTCAAACAACCACTAATACGTATTCCCATTACAAAACGAGATGCAGTCGATAAAGAAATACAAAGACTCCTTGATTGTAATATTATTGAACCTTCAACAAGTCCTTGGGCTTCAAACATAGTCCCTGTAACAAAGAAAGATGGTTCAATAAGAATTTGTGTAGACATGAGATCCCTGAATAATCTCACAATCAAAGATTCATATCCTTTACCAGGAATAGATGACTCACTCGATGCTTTAAAGGGGTCTACTTGGTTCAGTGTACTCGATTTATCAAGCGGGTACTTCCAAGTCTTAATGGACGAAAATGACAAAGACAAAACAGCCTCCACCAGTACAAAAGGATTATTTCAATTAGGGGTGATGGCTATGGGATTATGTAATGGGGTAGCAACATTTCAACGGCTAATGGAATATGTACTGGCAGGCCTTAATTGGAGGACCTGTCTCATTTACATAGATGACATTATTGTTTTCTCAGACTCGTTTGAGTCACATTTAGTTCGGTTAAATGAGGTTTTAGAAAGAATTTCTAAGGAAGGTTTAAAAATTTCCCCTGATAAGTGTACAATGTTCCAAAGACGAGTGTCCTTCTTGGGTCACATAGTCTCAGCTGAAGGGATTGCAGCTGATCCAAAGAAGATAGAAGCAGTAAAATCGTGGCCTAGACCAACATCTGTCAGGGATATTCGCAGTTTTTTAGGGACATGTTCCTATTATAGAAAATTTATTAAAGACTTTGCCTCTATAGCAAAAGAGTTGCATAAATTAACAGAGAAAAACTGTCCAATTTATTGGACAGACAAGTGTGAGAAATCTTTTACCGAGTTAAAAAGTGCTTTGGCTTCGGCACCAATATTGGGTTTTCCTGACATGTCGAAACCTTTTATTGTAGATACTGATGCCAGTGGGTATGGCATAGGTGCTGTTTTATCACAACTTGTAGATGGCAAAAGAACAAGTAATTGCATATTTTAGTAAATCACTTAGTAGAGCCCAACGGCAATACTTTTTAACAAGGCGAGATCTTTTAGCAATCATAATGAGTGTAAAGCAATTTCATCATTACCTCTATGGGTCTAAATTTACTGTTCGAACTGATCATGGAGCTCTTATTTGGCTCCTAAGGTTTAAAAATCCTGAAGGGCAGATGGCCAGGTGGCTTGAGCTATTAAACACGTACAGTTTTGAAGTGCATCACCGGCCTGGCAAACAACATGGGAACGCTGACGGTTTGTCACGAAGACCATGCTCTGAATGCAAATTTTGCAAGAAACAGGAAGAAAAAGAATTAGACCAACCAGACCACGAGTCTTGTAGAAGGGCGAAGAAGGCACCTCTAGAAGATTTGGTTGATGATGATGATGTTTGTAGATGGATCAAGTGTAAAACCAGCCAGGAAATCTCACAAGCTCAAAACAGCGACGAAGTCCTCAAGCAATTTCTAGAGTTAAAGAAAAACTTTAATGAGAAACCAAGTTGGGTTGATATCTCAACCGAGAGTGTCTTGCTTAAAAAGTACTGGTCCCAATGGGATAGAATAATACTAGAGAATGGTGTCTTATATCGCAAGTGGATTCATTCCACAACTGAAGAAACTATTAAACAACTAATAATTCCAAACACATTAATCCAAGAAATACTTCAGATGGTTCATGATGACAAACAATGTGGTCATCTTGGAATAAACAAATCTATTGGGAGGGTTCAGAATAGGTTCTATTGGCTTGGTTACAAGTATGATGTCATGAAGCATATACAATGTTGCAATGCATGTAATGCACGCAAACAGCCCCCTCGAAAAGCAAAAAGCAAAATGAAACAATATAATGTAGGTGCCCCATCAGAAAGAGTCGCTTTAGACCTAATTGGTCCATTACCCTTATCATACAAAGGCAATAGATATGCACTAATAATTTCTGACTATTTCACTAAATGGGCTGAAGGTTATCCTTTAACCAATATTGAAGCAGAAACTGTGGCTGACCGTTTTCTTAAAAATTTTGTATGTAGATATGGTGTTCCTCTACAAGTACACACTGAACAAATGGGAGACAATTTGAATCAAAACTTTTTAAGGAGTTATGCGAAAAACTTAAGATTGACAAGACGAGGACAACTGCTTTTAGACCACAGAGTGATGGTCTGGTGGAGAGGTTAAATAGAACCCTAGAAGATATTATTAGTAAATATGTCAGAAGGGATCAGAGAGATTGGGACGATCAGCTCCCCTGGGCTCTGATGGCATACAGATCATCCCAACACGAGTCTACAAAGCTATCACCTTGCATGATGATGCTAGGACGTGAGATAAAACTACCTATAGACCTGATGTATGGTCCACACCCTCAAAGAAATGATTTTCAAAATGAAACTGAGGCTGCTAACTCCTATGTAAAAACAACACAAAAACTTATATGGAAAGTACACACAAAAGCTAGGGAAAATATTTCTTTTGCCAGTGATAAACAGAAACTGTCATATGGCATACGAATAAACAAAAATCAGTATGAAACAGGGGATGCAGTGTGGTTGCATGTTCCAATAAGACAAAAGAATGTCAGTCCTAAATTACAAAAACAATGGGATGGCCCTTTCATAATTGTAGAAGTAATCTCCGATGTACTATATAAGATTCAAAAGACTCCACTATCCCGATTTTCTATTGTACATCATGACAGACTTAAGCCATTCTTTGGTGAAGTTGATAACTAGTTCAGGAAGGAAAATGACACTGCATGATGGAGTGCTAGTCCTGAAAATAAATATAAAACACAAGATAATTAAATAAATTATAAACAAAACATGATGCATGTATAAATAAATGCATAAATAACTTAAAACACACACACAATAGGTATAGCTGAAGTAAGCAAACTCTGGTCAGGTGCTCGAAACAACGAATTAGATTATTTTACTTATAAAGTTTTTTAAACCACTTCCAGATGTATGACTGTAAAAAGTGTGGAGCCACATATAGAAGTAGGGAAACACTGATGAGGCATGTGCGGACTAAACACCCGGAGAAAGTGATCCGATGCAACAAATGCACTTTTATGTGTACTGAAGCTTCTAGGCAACGGATGATCGATCACCAGAGGGCAAAGCATGGCATAAAAGAGGGCATGAATGTGTCCATAGTGACCATACCACCATCACCGAGTAAGCCAGTCCCAACAGCTGTTCCTAGGGTTCAAACCGTTAGTACCATGAAAGAAACGCCAGAAAAAAGGGTTCCAACTCCGGAGATGCCATTGACACCCCTGAAGTCGCCAGTCAGCATCACTTTAGGGTATGAGGACCATCCCGTGGAGGTTTCGCCGGTTAAAAGGGTACTATTCCCCTCTCCCAGGAGAATAGTCTCCCCTTTACCTCCTACTCCCAGTCCTAAGAAAATAAAATTAAACACTGAATCTGGAAAAGATATCTCACATGATGCATTGGAAATACCACTCATAAAGAAAGACAGTAGCCACTTAAGTCTTCCCCAGGCTATAGATACCACGGAGGAAAGGAAATGGAAACGTTTTTTAGCACCTCCTAGTGCCTTCAGTACAAGCGAAGGGATGAAACTAGTCAAAGATATTCACAAGAGGGCTCAGGGAGGTCGGGAAGGGCAGTACACAGGCTCTGTATTGCCATATGGCTATGGTAGTGTAAAAAAAGAGGAAAAAGTTGTGTTACCTGATGGGACTGTGTACTGCTTATCAGTAACATGGGTTGCTGACCCTAACTTTCAACAAAGAATGCCAAGGGGCACTCAAACTGAGACTAATGTTATGGATTTTCAGATGAATGTGGACATCGGAGAGCTATACTTAGCATGGCCGTGTAGGGACAAATCTACTGATACAGGAGATATAAAAGAGGAATGTGACACAGAAAAACTCTACAGTAGCTGTCAGCAAGAGGACATTTTTATAGAAATCAGTGATGAGGAGGAAAACGATGATTATAATGACAGTATCGTGAACACTGGAATAAGTCGTGTTGATAGTATTAATGTGAACACTGAAATTAGTTGTAAAGTTAACAATATGGAAAGTGAAATAAGTAGTGATGAAAATAATAACATGATCAATGGAATTAATTGCGTTGAAAACATTGTGGACGTGGGAATAGGTGCTAATGTGGACAATAAAAAAGTTGTGATGAACATATTGATTCTAAAGATGATGATGATGCTACAGAAACAGTATTCGTTGAAGTACAGTTTGATTGGACTGATTGTTCATATATAAGTTAATTTGTATTGCAATGTAATTGTTTTTTTATTATTGCCTGTCCGGGACGTCCGGTTTTTTTAAGGTGGGGGCAATGTAGCAATTTTTATAATATACCACATTCTCAAACCCTTGATTACTGTAGTCCTTGATTTGTTACATAGTCTGGTCAAGCTTACACTATGGGAATAGGGTTTTAGTATACTCTTTTGCATGTGTGTTTTAAGCATAAAGGTTTTCTTGTCATAATAATTATATTCAACATAACTATTTCAAATAACTTGTATTGAATAATTGTTCATTAGTATTTCTAATGGTTTGTAACATTTATACTGTTTTTATTATCCACAAATATACATAATAATGGAAAAACGTCAAATCTCAAATGAAATTTAAAAAGTGTGTCGTAACGTTTCTTACCTTTTAGACATGTTGCAGTTAATTGCTCTCCTTGAAAATTAATCTGATTATTCATTTCAAGTGGAAATTTAACTATTCTAAGTTTCATAACATTATGTCATTCCATTCGAATAATGTATTCATTTTTCCGTTTAGTCAGAAACACAAATCCACTTGACGTTCATTTTTGTTGCACTGCCGTAAATGAGTTTACATGTCGTTAAATGAGTGTGACGTCACAATCATATTCGGGTAGTATAAATTGAGCTGAATTTCCAAACGTCTTCAGTCGTGTTTTGACTCCCTGAGTATCGATACTCCAAAATAAAAACTACAAACCTACTAACGGATACGAAGTTACGAACTAAAAACGGTCAAGCGGATTATCTCTGTGACAGGAAGATCAAATTCAAGGTTATTATTTATTAATAAATACAAATAAGACAATTACGGATGGAAAAATACTAAGCTACTGGTATTGCAATGATGCAATAAATATTTCAGTTACAAATTTTTCTAATTTGCCGATAGAAATACATGGTTTTTTTATGCATAGTATATATATATATATATTGCCAAATGAAAATATAAGGAAAAATATTACAAAAAATGAGGAACTTGCATTAAGGAGACTGCAAACTGACACCTCAGTAGTGATAAAAGAGGCAGATAAAGGTGGCGCCATTATCATAATGGATTCAGACTATTATGAAAAACTTGTAAATGAACAGTTAGGCGATCAAACATTCTATTTAGAAATTCAGTCCAATATGGACAAACAAACCCTTCGCAGACTTAACAATCTAGTTTCAAAGTATGAACCATCCCTTACTGACAAAGAAAGCGATTATCTAACGAATTTCGAATCACGCACAAGTAATTTTTACGGTCTACCCAAAGTCCACAAGTCCAAACAAATCCAGAGTGCAGTTAATGAACAAAATCGTGAGTATATTACTATGAATGCACCAACAGACTTAAAACTGAGGCCTATTATCGCCGGACCAACATGCCCAACTAATCGACTTAGTAATTTCATAGATATTATACTAAAACCGTTATGTTCATGCGTTCCAAGCTTCGTTTGTGACGATATACACTTTCTATCAAAAATACCAGATAGAATTCAAATGAATTCTATATTGGTGACGTTTGATGTAACCAGCCTATACACAAACATACCACATGATCTAGGAATTGCTGCAGTAAAATATTGGGTAGAGAAACATAGAGATAAAATTGATAATAGATTCTCTCTCGATTTTATTTTAGATTCGGTTCAATTAATACTAGAAAATAATTCTTTTTACTTCAACGGAAAAAATTACCTTCAAATAAAAGGCACTGCTATGGGAACGAAATTTGCACCAACATATGCTACGCTGGTAATGGGATTTTTAGAACAAACATTGTACCAGAATGTGGAAGAAAGTTATGGCGCCCAACTCGCACATTACATTGAGAATTCGTGGCTCCGATTTCTTGACGATTGTTTTATTATCTGGAGTGAATCGGTAGCATTTTTAGAGGATTTTACAACAATTCTTAATAGCCTCCATCCATCCATCAAATTTACAAGAGAAACAAATACAGAAAAAATTCCTTTCCTCGATATATTAGTAACAAACAGCGACGGAACCATCTTAACCGATATATACTATAAAGAGACTGACACGCATCAGTATTTAAATTTCAAATCGTGTCACCCGTCCCACACAAAAAGAAACATACCTTACTGCTTAGCTCGCAAAATATGCACAATTTGTAACAACGTAACTACTAGAAACGAAAGATTAAATGAATTAACAGAGTTTCTTCTTAAACAAGGATACCCAAAGACCCTTATTGATAATTCGATTGAGAGGTCGAAACAAATACCGATTCGGGAGCTTAGGACACCCAGAAACAATGAACCAAACAATGATAAATTAATACCGTTTGTAATTACCCACAATCCCTGCAATACAAATATATTTCATGTTGCCCGCTCAAATCTACCAATAATAGCACAATGCGACAAATTAAAGGATCTCATAAACAGAGAAACTGTATTTTCAAGTAAGCGACAACCACGGAACCTAAAACGCTTACTTACACGTGCACAGTTTGACTCTAATCACAGTCAACACACTTTTACCGTCTCTAAATGTAATGATTGTAGGTGCGGAACATGTGACTATATATACACGGGATCAGAATTAATTACCAAAGACGGATTAAAAATATATACCAATGGAAACATGACCTGTAAAAGTATGAATCTGATTTACTGCATCCAATGTAGCAATTGCAAAGAGATTTATATAGGTCAGACAGGAAACGCTCTGAATCAACGCATGACTGTCCACCGTCAACAAATCAGAGTACCGAAATATAGAAATATACCACTTAGTAGACACTTAGATGAGTGCAGTGGCGGTGTTTTTAAAATATTTCCTTTTTATAAAATGCACAGTACGGATGATTTGTTGAGAGAAATTAAGGAAAAAAACTTCATAAAAAAGTTTAAACCTTTGTTAAACAAACGTTAATGTATTTCCGTTACATGCCTTTTGAGTGAACATTTTATTGAGTTATCTCCCTTACCTATACGCAACGCAATTATGACGTTACTTAGTCACTGTTACTATACTTTTTTTTGTACACACCTGAAGATTGTTTGTAAACATGAAAGCGCTAGTGTAAATACAGAACAAAGACTCTGGTTATGTTTTACTTTAATTGGACACATATATAGAAACTGTATACAAGTGTAATTTTTCCGACAAATATATTTTTTGTTGTATACACGTAAATATGACCGGAGTAAGAGGAACAAGAATTACCGAATCGGAAAGAATTCTTGGGGAGATTTCAGGACAATTAGCAACTCTGATATTGAAAATCGAAAGCCAAACAAGTATTTTACGGGAAATAGAGAAGAATTCGGTACACGGTAAGCTTACCGTAGAGGATATTAGAAGTAACTTTTCAAATTTAGTTGAAGTTCTAACAACAATTACAACCGCATCTCCAGAACCGGCCTCAACAGTCTGGGAAATCGAAAATAACGAAAAACACATTGAAAAAGAAGCCTTCCGTAAACAAAAACAAGTTTCACAACTTTGGTATAGATTACTCAACCAAAGAAGAGAACACTTCTGGAATGCATTAAAATGCGAAAAATATTCAGAAACGTATTCTCAATGGATTTCTATGGAAGCTCCAATTTTACCGAGAAAGTATCTCATCAAAGAAATTACCGGCGAACCGGAAGAAGAAACAAGGTTACGATGGGATTTATCCTTGTCAAGATTTAAAACGGATATCGCTATCATAAAAAACAAATATTCTCGCTTTAAGAGAAAATATGAAACGGTAGACACGGAGATCAACGAAGAAATTTCTAAAATCGCCACAGGAAGCATATAGGAAAAACTCCGAGAAATCAGTATTCAGAACATATCGAAAGAAGAAGAAAAGTCCCGAAAATTATGGGTAAGCAAAGCTTTGTTTCTAGAAAACTATGCTAACACATATGGCATTGAAAGTACTGAAAACAAACCAAAACATAGAAATAGAAAACGTTATAACAATAGAAGGGGCCAAAATAAACAGGGCAGCACAAACACACGTGCAGCATTTTCTAAGTACCAAAACAAGACTAAGAAACCACGAAGTCGTTCTCGTTCACAACCGAGATTAAACAAATTGACAGAGGACAATAAAGGACGCAGAACTAGATCAAACTCAAGTAAAAGTCCAAGGAGAGTACAAAGACTTTACTCAGATGTAGTGAAAAATGGCCCGCAAAAACATCAACCACAGAATTCACAAACACACAAAACCAAAGGACACGATGACTCGGAAAGAAAACCACATGTTAGTAGACCAAATTTTCAAAGATCAAACAATAGAAATTCAAACCAAAGAAGAATCCATTTTTTATTGTCAGGCCAACAAACCCCGGAGAAGGATCAGGCGAAACAAAACACAATACCGAAAGAAATAATCGAATAGACCCGAAAATAATTAACCTATCAAAACGGACTTTGGATAACAATGAACTAAAACTTCTGAGAAAAGGATTAAAATTTACACCAACACCGAGGGCCAATACAGAGGAAATGGAAATAGATATTCAAAAATTTAGTAGAAAACTAAGGCTGGTAGAGTACTTCGCCGATAAGGAAACGGAAGAAGATACATCTTTAATTAGAAATAAATCGAAATTCACACCGAAAAAAGGAAGAAACCGCCACCTTGATGATTATATCGACTCAATTACAAAACATCCTCTGTTGCCAAATGAAAATATAAGGAAAAATATTACAAAAAATGAGGAACTTGCATTAAGGAGACTGCAAACTGACACCTCAGTAGTGATAAAAGAGGCAGATAAAGGTGGCGCCATTATCATAATGGATTCAGACTATTATGAAAAACTTGTAAATGAACAGTTAGGCGATCAAACATTCTATTTAGAAATTCAGTCCAATATGGACAAACAAACCCTTCGCAGACTTAACAATCTAGTTTCAAAGTATGAACCATCCCTTACTGACAAAGAAAGCGATTATCTAACGAATTTCGAATCACGCACAAGTAATTTTTACGGTCTACCCAAAGTCCACAAGTCCAAACAAATCCAGAGTGCAGTTAATGAACAAAATCGTGAGTATATTACTATGAATGCACCAACAGACTTAAAACTGAGGTCTATTATCGCCGGACCAACATGCCCAACTAATCGACTTAGTAATTTCATAGATATTATACTAAAACCGTTATGTTCATGCGTTCCAAGCTTCGTTTGTGACGATATACACTTTCTATCAAAAATACCAGATAGAATTCAAATGAATTCTATATTGGTGACGTTTGATGTAACCAGCCTATACACAAACATACCACATGATCTAGGAATTGCTGCAGTAAAATATTGGGTAGAGAAACATAGAGATAAAATTGATAATAGATTCTCTCTCGATTTTATTTTAGATTCGGTTCAATTAATACTAGAAAATAATTCTTTTTACTTCAACGGAAAAAATTACCTTCAAATAAAAGGCACTGCTATGGGAACGAAATTTGCACCAACATATGCTACGCTGGTAATGGGATTTTTAGAACAAAAATTGTACCAGAATGTGGAAGAAAGTTATGGCGTCCAACTCGCACATTACATTGAGAATTCGTGGCTCCGATTTCTTGACGATTGTTTTATTATCTGGAGTGAATCGGTAGCATTTTTAGAGGATTTTACAACAATTCTTAATAGCCTCCATCCATCCATCAAATTTACAAGAGAAACAAATACAGAAAAAATTCCTTTCCTCGATATATTAGTAACAAACAGCGACGGAACCATCTTAACCGATATATACTATAAAGAGACTGACACGCATCAGTATTTAAATTTCAAATCGTGTCACCCGTCCCACACAAAAAGAAACATACCTTACTGCTTAGCTCGCAAAATATGCACAATTTGTAACAACGTAACTACTAGAAACGAAAGATTAAATGAATTAACAGAGTTTCTTCTTAAACAAGGATACCCAAAGACCCTTATTGATAATTCGCTTGAGAGGTCGAAACAAATACCGATTCAGGAGCTTAGGACACCCAGAAACAATGAACCAAACAATGATAAATTAATACCGTTTGTAATTACCCACAATCCCTGCAATACAAATATATTTCATGTTGCCCGCTCAAATCTACCAATAATAGCACAATGCGACAAATTAAAGGATCTCATAAACAGAGAAACTGTATTTTCAAGTAAGCGACAACCACGGAACCTAAAACGCTTACTTACACGTGCACAGTTTGACTCTAATCACAGTCAACACACTTTTACCGTCTCTAAATGTAATGATTGTAGGTGCGGAACATGTGACTATATATACACGGGATCAGAATTAATTACCAAAGACGGATTAAAAATATATACCAATGGAAACATGACCTGTAAAAGTATGAATCTGATTTATTGCATCCAATGTAGCAATTGCAAAGAGATTTATATAGGTCAGACAGGAAACGCTCTGAATCAACGCATGACTGTCCACCGTCAACAAATCAGAGTACCGAAATATAGAAATATACCACTTAGTAGACACTTAGATGAGTGCAGTGGCGGTGTTTTTAAAATATTTCCTTTTTATAAAATGCACAGTACGGATGATTTGTTGAGAGAAATTAAGGAAAAAAACTTCATAAAAAAGTTTAAACCTTTGTTAAACAAACGTTAATGTATTTCCGTTACATGCCTTTTGAGTGAACATTTTATTGAGTTATCTCCCTTACCTATACGTAACGCAATTATGACGTTACTTAGTCACTGTTACTATACTTTTTTTTGTACACACCTGAAGATTGTTTGTAAACATGAAAGCGCTAGTGTAAATACTTAATATATATTTGTGAATAGTGCTTGACCAGAGCTACGCATTTTTAATTTTATAAATATACTGTCACACATGCAGAATACTATTGATATGTGTTACTAATAAACCGTTAATTTTATCAACGTCTTCGTCATAAACCGCCATAGTAAAGGTTCACCAGCCATTACTTGTGTCTGTTGTACAAGGTTTAAATATTAAGTATTGAAATACATTTTCACTTCAATCGTAGCGCCCAGGGTCGCTACAGTATCAACAAGGTGAAGGTTTTTATCTGTGGGGGCAAGTACTAGGAATATCTTCTACAAGGGAGCAAATAAATATATATATTGGAGCTGAACAATACGAATGTGTAGTGTATCAATTAAGTACCACCAGACAAGATAATTGATACTAAAAATCGAAAAAAATGATCTTGATTAAATGCGGGTGTTATTGCAATAAACAACAAGATTTTGCTTCAATATATATTGTTTTGAAAGAAAAGTGAGTTATGTGTTCCATCATAATGAACAAAATGACAATGTTTTATGTTGCTCATCTGAAATATATTCAATAGCCATCTGATATTTAGGATACCTCGATTTACTAAAATCCAACAGCTAAAACAATCCAATGGTCCCCAGATACCGTCCTTTCTGTAAGATTTTGTACTACATTTCCTAATGGGGGTAGTGTTCACTATAAAAATGTTCACATTTTGTTTTTGTGAGCGTGTTCTTCTTCTTAAATTTGTAAATTGTTCTCGAAAGTGTTTATAAGATAATCTAAAGGCATATTTCCACGAATCCAACTAATATTCTCTGGGGGCAAAGGTCAAGGTCACAAGGTCATATGAAGGTTACTGTGGCACTTCACATATCGTCTCATGGTGATACATTCACACGTCAAATATCAAAGCCCTAGGTGAAAGGATAAAAAGGTTATGCCCAGTACGCCGATTCCATATGAAATAAGCATTTATTTGACCTTGTGGAGCATTTATTTAACCTTGAGGTCAAGGTCATTCTGGTACACGACATATCGTCTCATGATGATACATTCTCATGTCAAATATCAAAGCCCAATGTCAAAGGATAAAAAGGTACGGCCAAGACACGCATTGAATGTAAAATTAGCATTAATTTGACCTTGCGGTCAAAGGTCAAGGTCATGAAGATCAGTCTGGTACGCGACACGTCATCTTACGGTGATACATCTACATGCCAAATATCAAAGCTAAATATCAAAGAATGAACAAGTTATGGTCAGGACACGCTTTGCATGTAAAATTAGCACTAATTTGACCTTGAGGTCAAAGGTCAAGGTCATATGAAGATCAGTCTGGTACAAGACACATCATCTTACGGTGATACATCTACATGCCAAATATCAAAGCTAAATATCAAAGGATGAACAAGTTATGGCCAGGACACGCTTTGCATGTAAAATTAGCACTAATTTGACCTTAAGGTCAAAGGTCAAGGTCACATGAAGGTCAGTCTGGTACACGGTATATCGTCTCATGATGTCAAATATCAAAGCCCAATGTCAAAGGATAAAAAAGTTATGGTCCGGACACACTTTGCATGTAAACTTTGCATTAATTTGACCTTGAGGTCAAAGGTCAAGGTCATGTGAAGGTCATTCTGGTACGCGACACATCATCTCATGGTGATACATCTACATGCCAAATATCAAAGCTGAATATCAAATGATAAAAAAGTTTTGGTCCGGACACGCTTTGCATGTAAGATTAGCATTAATTTGCCTTGAGGTCAAAGGTCAAGATCACATGAAGGTCATTCTGAAACGCGACACATCGTCTCGCGGTGATACATCTACATGCCAAGTATCAAAACTGAATATCAAAGGACAAAAAAGTTATCAGTCGGACAAGCTTTGTATGAGAAGTATAAGAATAAGAAGAAGCAATATGTTTCCCCCTTCTGGGAAGGGGAGACATAAATACAAGGCACATAATATAGGCAAACACAAGGCACACACAGACAAACACAAGGCACACATAGACAAACACAAGGCAAACATAGACAAACACAAGGCACATATAGACAAACACAAGGCACACATAGACAAACACTAGCACATATAGGCAAACACAAGGCACACACAGACAAACACAAGGCACACATAGACAAACACAAGGCACATATAGACAAACACAAGGCACACCTAAACAAAAACAAAGCACACATAGATAAACAAGACAAACACAAAGCACATATAGACAAACAAAATGTACATAAAGACAAAAACAAGGCACACAGAGACAAACACAATGTACACATGGACAATCACAAAGCACACCTAAACAAACACAAAGCACACATAGACAAACAAGACAAACACAAGGCACATATAGACAAACAAAATGTACATAAAGACAAAAACAAGACACACAGAGACAAACACAATGTACACATGGACAATCACAAAGCACACCTAAACAACACAAAGCACACATAGACAAACAAGACAAACACAAGGCACACATATGCAAACACAAGGCACATATAGACAAATACAAGGCACACATAGACAAACACAAGGCACATATAGACAAACACAAGGCACATTTAGACAAACACAAGGCACATATTGACAAACACAAGGCACACACAGACGAACACATGACACGTATAGACAAATACAAAGCACATTTAGACAAACACAAGGCACATATAGACAAACACAATGCACGCATGGTCTAACACAAGGCACATATAGACAAACACAAGGCAAACATACAGACAAAGACAATGCACATATAGACAAACACAAGGCACACATACAGACAAAGACAATGCACATATAGACAAACACAAGGCACACATACAGACAAAGACAATGCACATATAGACAAACACAAGGCAAACATACAGACAAAGACAATGCACATATAGACAAACACAAGGCACACATAGACAAACACAAGGCACATATAGACAAATACAAGGCACACATAGACAAACACAAGGCACACATAGACAAACACAAGGCAAACATACAGACAAACACAATGCACATATAGACAAACACAAGGCACACAGACAAACACAAGGCAAACATACAGACAAACACAATGCACATATAGACAAACACAAGGCACACATAGACAAACACAAGGCACACATAGACAAACACAAGGCACATATAGACAAACACAAGGCACACATAGACAAACACAAGGCACACAAAGACAAACACAATGCACATATAGACAAACACAAGGCAAACATACAGACAAACACAATGCATATATAGACAAACACAAGGCGCACATAGACCAACACAATGCACATATAGACAAACACAAGGCAAACATACAGACAAACACAAGGCACATATAGACAAACACAAGGTACACATAGACAAACACAAGGCACACATAGACAAACACAAGGCAAACATAGACAAACAAAAGGCACACATAGAGAAACACAATGCACGCATGGTCTAACACAAGGCACATATAGACAAACACAAGGCACACATAGACAAACACAAGGCAAACATAGACAAACACAAGGCAAACATTGACAAACACAATGCACGCATGGTCTAACACAAGGCACATATAGACAAACACAAGGCACACATAGACAAACACAAGGCAAACATAGACAAACACAAGGCAAACATTGACAAACACAATGCACGCATGGTCTAACACAAGGCACATATAGACAAACACAAGACACACATAGACACAAGGCTTGTTAGACGTATATTATTGTTCATCATTCACCGTACTGGTGTTTAGAATTCGATTTCAATGCTCGAATCCAACCTTACCTTATCCAATGTACTCCAATTGTTAAGGAATGGCAGTCTACATTGCCGAATGTCTAAGTTTTCATCTGGAACACTAGTTTAATCCCCAATAAGATCTAGGCGCTATGAATGATGTACCTACGTAACAGGGTTCAAATATTGAAAACTCGTGTTGATACGTAAGATTTCCCTGCACACATTTAAATATTTTAACAATTTTGTTTATCAGTTTCAAAATAAAGTTTTCCAAAATCATCGTTAAGTGTAATGAATATGATACGTAAATAAACACGGAAATCTCCTGATTTCTCGTCCGTTTTGTATAGACAAGTTCGGTCTTTCAAACGATACGAAATATCAAGTTTTCATAATTTTAAGTCTATTAACTTTAGGAAAAATAGAATGAAAACCAACGGAAGACCAATAGACGTCAACAGGCGTTTACAAATCCGGATTAAGACAACTATATACATGTACAACACGAAACTTAAATATAAGTGAGTAATCTAAACCCCCAAAAGTCATGGATGCACTCGGTTTAAGCAAAGACTGTCTCCAATTAGACACCCGTCAATTTACTCATTGTCATAATTTGGCAAAAGCCAAATCTATAGGAATAGGAAAGACTACCTATGACAAAGCTAAAATTCCGGATCATATATTGAGAGATGGGTTTCCGTAGCGGACAATTAAGTCATGGTGACGGACATAGACATTTAAAATAACCGTATAGACAGAAGGTTTTGAGTTAGGAAGTAAATAGACAAAAAAACTGTATTGCTTTTAAACGAATAAACCCGAGGCATCAGCTTACATCGTTAAAAGACATTGAAAGTTTTCATTAATAATTTATTTGAGATATAGTCAAACAGATGCTTAAAGTATGCCATGTACTACAGGACTGTTTGAGGTATTTTAAATAATGCGTAGGTCGTTTTAAAAATGTTACACACCACACGATTGTATACAACTTTGTTTATAAAAGTTCAATTAATTGTGCACAATGTAGTACTTTAAATAGAAGATATACTACCTGGTTACAATAATCTGATGAATTCAACGTTAACAAATTTGATATTAGAGTTGTGTGAATAGTACATAGAGTTTGTCATATGAATTCGTTTTCTTCTAAAAATAAAAAAATATGAGAACGTGGGTATTAACAATATTGCACTATTTTTTATTAGGCTTTAAGATCAATATTTTATGAATGATCGACGTAATTTATTTGTATTGACACTCAGTGACTTGGTCAGTCTGCGTCTATAATTTTGACAAAAACACCGTCATTTGTATCGTTGCATGATTTTCTAGACTTGTATATTCTTTTTTGTTTATGCTGTATCTTCATGTTTGTCGATCCGATACTTAATAAGTGTATAGGTTGGTAGCCTTTTTAGACCGTTTATATAATATTTTGAATTACTAGTACCTGTATTGTGTATTTACACGATCGCAGTAGACTAGTATTATTCCATGTCCCAAATGAGGAATATTTTAAGCATTTATAATGAGTCTTGAATAGCTCGTCTTACGTAATGAATTTGTCACCTTGATAATTTTCACAACATCTTGTTGGAATATTTTAGCAAAGCCAAGCTACAGCTCGTCCGCCGGTGGCGTATGGTTAAGGCAATGTATAAAAGTTTGTTCAGTTGGAGTGAGAAAATTCAAGATCAATATTTTATGACTGGTTGACGTTATTTATTTATATTGACACTCAATGACTAAGGCCATTCGTTGGCCAGTCTGCGCATAGAGAAACAGACGCTATACACGGACAAACACAAATCACAAAACAGACAAACACATGGTACACATATACAAGCGCACATAGATAAATACAAGGCAAACATAGACAAACACAAGGCACACACAATCAAACGCAAGGCAAATACAGACAAACACATGGTACACATAGACAAACACAAGGCACACACAATAAAACGCAAGGCGAACACAGACAAACACATGGGAAACATATACAAGCGCACATAGATAAACACAAGGCAAACATAGACAAACACAAGGCACACACAATCAAACGCAAGGCAAACACAGATAAACACATGGGACACATATACAAGCGAACATAGACAAACACAAGGCACATATAGACAAACACAAGGCACACATAGACAAACACAAGGCACATATAGACAAACACAAGGCAAACATACAAGCAAACACAATGCACGCATGGTCTAACACAAGGCAAACATACAGGCAAACACAATGCACGCATGGTCTAACACAAGGCAAACATACAGGCAAACACAATGCACGCATGGTCTAACACACGGCAAACATACAGGCAAACACAATGCACGCATGTTCGAACACAAGGCAAACATACAGGCAAACACAATGCACGCATGGTCTAACACACGGCAGATATAGACAAACACAAGGCACACACAGACAAACACAGGCACATATAGACAAACATGGCACATAGAGACAAACACAATCTACACAAAAACAAAAACAAGGCACACATAGACAAGCACATGCTCACATATTGATAATTCCATTTCTAAATATTTCGAAAAGTATTTGATGTCTAGGCTTGTTAGACGTATATTATTGTTTATTATTCACTGCAGCAATACTGGTGTTTAGAATTCGATTTCAATGCTCGAATCCAACCTTACCTTATCCAATGTACTCTAATTGTTAAGGAATGACATTATACATTGCCGAATGTCTGAGTTGTCATCTGGAACACCAGTTTCCTCCCCCAATAAGATATGGGCGCTATGAATTATGTACCTACGTAACAGGGTTTAAATATTGAAAACTCGTGTTGATACGTAAGGTTTCCCTGCACACATTTAAATATTTTAACAATTTTGTTTATCAGTTTCAAAATAAAGTTTTCCAAAATCATCGTTAAGTGTAAGGAATATGATACGTAAATAAACGTAACAAAAATAATGCTAGATTATTACGCTTATCTATTTTAGATAAACACGGAACTCTCCTGATTTCTCGTACGTTTTGTATAGACAAGTTCGGTGTTTCAAACGATACGAAATATCAAGTTTTCATAATACAATACAAATGTGTAGTGTATCAATTCAGTACCACCAGACAAGATAATTTATACTAAAAATCGTAAAAACATGATCTTGATTAAATGCGGGTGTTATTGCAATAAACAACAAGATTTTGCTTCAATATATATTGTTTTGAAAGAAAAGGGAGTTATGTGTTCCATCATAATGAACAAAATGACAATGTTTTATGTTGCTCATCTGAAATATATTCAATAGCCATCTGATATTTAGGATACCTCGATTTACTAAAATCCAACAGCTAAAACAATCCAATGGTCCCCAGATACCGTCCTTTCTGTAAGATTTTGTACTACATTTCCTAATGGGGGTAGTGTTCACTATAAAAATGTTTATATTTTGTTTTTGTGAGCGTGTTCTTCTTCTTAAATTTGTAAATTGTTCTCGAAAGTGTTTTATAAGATAGTTTAAAGGCATATTTCCACGAATCCAACTAATATTCTCTGGGGTCAAAGGTCAAGGTCACAAGGTCATATGAAGGTTACTGTGGCACTTCACATATCGTCTCATGGTGATACATTCACACATCAAATATCAAAGCCCTAGGTGAAAGGATAAAAAAATTATGCCCAGTACGCCGATTCCATATGAAATAAGCATTTATTTGACCTTGTGGAGCATTTATTTGACCTTGAGGTCAAGGTCATTCTGGTACACGACATATCGTCTCATGATGGTACATTCTCATGTCAAATATCAAAGCCCAATGTCAAAGGATAAAAAAGGTATGGCCAAGACACGCATTGAATGTAAAATTAGCATTAATTTGACCTTGCGGTCAAAGGTCAAGGTCATGAAGATCAGTCTGGTACGCGACACGTCATCTTACGGTGATACATCTACATGCCAAATATCAAAGCTAAATATCAAAGGATGAACAAGTTATGGTCAGGACACGCTTTGCATGTAAAATTAGCACTAATTTGACCTTGAGGTCAAAGGTCAAGGTCACATGAAGGTCAGTCTGGTACACGGCATATCGTCTCATAATGTCAAATATCAAAGCCCAATGTCAAAGGATAAAAAAGTTATGGTCCGTACACACTTTGCATGTAAAATTTGCATTAATTTGACCTTGAGGTCAGAGGTCAAGGTCATGTGAAGGTCATTCTGGTACTCGACACATCATCTCATGGTGATACATCTACATGCCAAATATCAAAGCTGAATATCAAAGGATAAAAATGTTTTGGTCCGGACACGCTTTGCATGTAAAATTAGCATTAATTTGCCTTGAGGTCAAATGTCAAGATCACATGAAGGTCATTCTGAAACGCGACACATCGTCTCGCGGTGATACATCTACATGCCAAGTATCAAAGCTAAATATGAAAGGATAAAAATGTTATGAGTCGGACAATCTTTGTATGAGAAGTATAAGAATAAGAATAAGAAGAAGAACTGACACAAAAACAATATGTTTCCCCCTTCTGGGAAGGGGAGACATAAATACAAGGCACATATAGGCAAACACAAGGCATGTATAGACAAACACAATGCACACAGAGACAAACACAAGGCACACCTTAACAAAAACAAAGCTCACATAGACAAACAAGACAAACACAAGACACATATAGACAAACAAAATGTACATAAAGACAAAAACAAGGCACACAGAGACAAACACAATGTACACATGGACAATCACAAAGCACACCTAAACAAACACAAAGCACACATAGACAAACAAGACAAACACAAGGCACACATAGACAAACACAAGGCACATTTAGACAAACATAAGGCACATTTAGACAAACACAAGGCACATTTAGACAAACACAAGGCACATATAGACAAACACAAGGCACACATAGACAAACACAAGGCACACATAGACAAACACAAGGCAGATATAGACAAACACAAGGCACATATAGACAAACACAAGGCACATATAGACAAACACAAGGCACACATAGACAAACACAAGGCACATATAGACAAACACAAGGCACACATAGACAAACACAAGGCACATATAGACAAACACAAGGCGCACATAGACAAACACAAGGCACACATAGACAAAAACAATGCACACAGAGACAAACACAAGGCACACCTAAACAAAAACAAAGCACACATAGACAAACAAGACAAACACAAGGCACATATAGACAAACAAAATGTACATAAAGACAAAAACAAGGCACACAGAGACAAACACAATGTACACATGGACAATCACAAAGCACACCTAAACAAACAAAAAGCACACATAGACAAACAAGAAAAACACAAGGCACACATAGACAAACACAAGGCACATTTAGACAAACACAAGGCACATTTAGACAAACACAAGGCACATATAGACAAACACAAGGCACACATAGACAAACACAAGGCACACATAGACAAACACAAGGCACACATAGACAAACACAAGGCACATATAGACAAACACAAGGCAAATATAGACAAACACAAGGCACACATAGACAAACACAAGGCACATATAGACAAACACAAGGCACACATAGACAAACACAAGGCACATATAGACAAACACAAGGCAAATATAGACAAACACAAGGCACACATAGACAAACACAAGGCACACATAGACAAACACAAGGCACATATAGACAAACACAAGGCACATATAGACAAACACAAGGCACACATAGACAAACACAAGGCACACATAGACAAACACAAGGCAAACATACAGACAAAGACAATGCACATATAGACAAACACAAGGCACACATAGACAAACACAAGGCACACATAGACAAACACAAGGTACACATAGACAAACACAAGGCAAACATACAGACAAACACAATGCACATATAGACAAACACAAGGCACACATAGACAAACACAATACACGCATGGTCTAACACAAGGTACACATAGACAAACACAAGGCAAACATACAGACAAACACAATGCACATATAGACAAACACAAGGCACACATAGACAAACACAATACACGCATGGTCTAACACACGGCACATATAGACAAACACAAGGCACATATAGACAAACACAAGGCTGGTTAGACGTATATTATTGTTCATCATTCAACGTACTGGTGTTTAGAATTCGATTTCAATGCTCGAATCCAACCTTACCTTATCCAATGTACTCTAATTGTTAAGGAATGGCATTATACATTGCCGAATGTCTGAGTTTTCATCTGGAACACTAGTTTCCTCCCCAATAAGATCTGGGCGCTATGAATGATGTACCTACGTAACAGGGTTCAAATATTGAAAACTCGTGTTGATACACATTTAAATATTTTAACAATTTTGTTTATCAGTTTCAAAATAAAGTTTTCCAAAATCATCGTTAAGTGTAAGGAATATGATACGTAAATAAAAGTAACAAAGATAATGCTAGATTATTACACTTATCTCTTTTAGATAAACACGGAACTCTCCTGATTTCTCGTCCGTTTTGTATAGACAAGTTCGGTCTTTCAAACGATACGAAATATCAAGTTTTCATAATGTTAAGTCTATTAACTTTAGGAAAAATAGAATGAAAACCAACGGAAGACCAATAGACGTCAACAGGCGTTTACAAATCCGGATTAAGACAACTATATACATGTACAACACGAAACTTAAATATAAAGTGAGTAATCTAAACCCCCAAAAGTCATGGATGCACTCGGTTTAAGCAAAGACTGTCTCCAATTAGACACCCGTCAAGTTACTCATTGTCATAATTTGGCAAAAGCCAAATCTATAGGAATAGGAAAGACTACCTATGACAAAGCTAAAATTCCGGATCATATATTGAGAGATGGGTTTCCGTAGCGGACAATTAAGTCATGGTGACGGACAGAGACATTAAAAATAACCGTATAGACAGAAGGTTTTGAGTTAGGAAGTAAATAGACAAAAAAACTATTGCTTTTAAACGAATAAACCCGAGGCATCAGCTTACATCGTTAAAAGACATTGAAAGTTTTCATTAATAATTTATTTGAGATATAGTCAAACAGATGCTTAAAGTATGCCATGTACTACAGGACTGTTTGAGGTATTTTAAATAATGCGTAGGTCGTTTTAAAAATGTTACACACCACACGATTGTATACAACTTTGTTTATAAAAGTTCAATTAATTGTGCACAATGTAGTACTTTAAATAGAAGAT
This sequence comes from Limnoperna fortunei, assembly GCA_944474755.1. NCBI lineage: Eukaryota > Metazoa > Mollusca > Bivalvia > Mytilida > Modiolidae > Limnoperna > Limnoperna fortunei. Next base: position 64,564,896 of record OX104118.1, read on the forward strand.
ATACTACCTGGTTACAATAATCTGATGAATTCAACGTTAACAAATTTGATATTAGAGTTGTGTGAATAGTACATAGAGTTTGTCATATGAATTCGTTTTCTTCTAAAAATAAAAAAATATGAGAACGTGGGTATTAACAATATTGCACTATTTTTTATTAGGCTTTAAGATCAATATTTTATGAATGATCGACGTAATTTATTTGTATTGACACTCAGTGACTAAGGTCATTTGTTGGTCAGTCTGCGTCTATAATTTTGACAAAAAACACCGTCATTTGTTTCGTTGCATGATTTTCTAGACTTGTATATTCTTTTTTGTTTATGCTGTATCGTCATGTTTGTTGATCCGATACTTAATAAGTGTATAGGTTGGTATCCTTTTCAGACCGTTTATATAATATTTTGAATTACTAGTACCTGTATTGTGTATCTACACGATCGCAGTAGACTAGTATTATTCCATGTCCCAAATGAGGAATATTTTAAGCATTTAGAATTAAACGCCACAGATGAGTCTTGAATAGCTCGTCTTACGTAATGAATTTGTCACCTTGATAATTTTCACAACATCTTGTTGGAATATTTTAGCAAAGCCAAGCTGGTGGCGTATGGTTAAGGCAATGTATAAAAGTTTGTTCAGTTGGAGTGAGAAAATTCAAGATCAATATTTTATGACTGGTTGACGTTATTTATTTATATTGACACTCAATGACTAATGCCATTCGTTGGCCAGTCTGCGCATAGAGAAACAGACGCTATACACGGACAAACACAAATCACAAAACAGACAAACACATGGTACACATATACAAGCGCACATAGATAAATACAAGGCAAACATAGACAAACACAAGGCACACACAATCAAACGCAAGGCAAATACAGACAAACACATGGTACACATAGACAAACACAAGGCACACACAATAAAACGCAAGGCGAACACAGACAAACACATGGGAAACATATACAAGCGCACATAGATAAACACAAGGCAAACATAGACAAACACAAGGCACACACAATCAAACGCAAGGCAAACACAGATAAACACATGGGACACATATACAAGCGAACATAGACAAACACAAGGCACATATAGACAAACACAAGGCACACATAGACAAACACAAGGCACATATAGACAAACACAAGGCAAACATACAAGCAAACACAATGCACGCATGGTCTAACACAAGGCAAACATACAAGCAAACACAATGCACGCATGGTCTAACACAAGGCAAACATACAGGCAAACACAATGCACGCGTGGTCTAACACACGGCAAACATACAGGCACACACAATGCACGCATGTTCTAACACAAGGCAAACATACAGGCAAACACAATGCACGCATGGTCTAACACAAGGCAAACATACAGGCAAACACAATGCACGCATGGTCTAACACACGGCACATATAGACAAACACAAGGCACACACAAACACAGGCACATATAGACAAATATGGCACATAGAGACAAACACAATCTACACAAAAACAAAAACAAGGCACACATAGACAAGCACATGCTCACATATTGATAATTCCATTTCTAAATATTTCGAAAAGTATTTGATGTCTAGGCTTGTTAGACGTATATTATTGTTCATTATTCACTGTAGCAATACTGGTGTTTAGAATTCGATTTCAATGCTCGAATCCAACCTTACCTTATCCAATGTACTCTAATTGTTAAGGAATGACATTATACATTGCCGAATGTCTGAGTTGTCATCTGGAACACCAGTTTCCTCCCCAATAAGATCTGGGCGCTATGAATTATGTACCTACGTAACAGGGTTTAAATATTGAAAACTCGTGTTGATACGTAAGGTTTCCCTGCACACATTTAAATATTTTAACAATTTTGTTTATCAGTTTCAAAATAAAGTTTTCCAAAATCATCGTTAAGTGTAAGGAATATGATACGTAAATAAACGTAACAAAAATAATGCTAGATTATTACGCTTATCTATTTTAGATAAACACGGAACTCTCCTGATTTCTCGTACGTTTTGTATAGACAAGTTCGGTGTTTCAAACGATACGAAATATCAAGTTTTCATAATACAATACAAATGTGTAGTGTATCAATTCAGTACCACCAGACAAGATAATTTATACTAAAAATCGTAAAAACATGATCTTGATTAAATGCGGGTGTTATTGCAATAAACAACAAGATTTTGCTTCAATATATATTGTTTTGAAAGAAAAGGGAGTTATGTGTTCCATCATAATGAACAAAATGACAATGTTTTATGTTGCTCATCTGAAATATATTCAATAGCCATCTGATATTTAGGATACCTCGATTTACTAAAATCCAACAGCTAAAACAATCCAATGGTCCCCAGATACCGTCCTTTCTGTAAGATTTTGTACTACATTTCCTAACGGGGGTAGTGTTCACTATAAAAATGTTTATATTTTGTTTTTGTGAGCGTGTTCTTCTTCTTAAATTTGTAAATTGTTCTCGAAAGTGTTTTATAAGATAGTTTAAAGGCATATTTCCACGAATCCAACTAATATTCTCTGGGGTCAAAGGTCAAGGTCACAAGGTCATGTGAAGGTTACTGTGGCACTTCACATATCGTCTCATGGTGATACATTCACACGTCAAATATCAAAGCCCTAGGTGAAAGGATAAAAAAATTATGCCCAGTACGCCGATTCCATATGAAATAAGCATTTATTTGACCTTGTGGAGCATTTATTTGACCTTGAGGTCAAGGTCATTCTGGTACACGACATATCGTCTCATGATGGTACATTCTCATGTCAAATATCAAAGCCCAATGTCAAAGGATAAAAAAGGTATGGCCAAGACACGCATTGAATGTAAAATTAGCATTAATTTGACCTTGCGGTCAAAGGTCAAGGTCATGAAGATCAGTCTGGTACGCGACACGTCATCTTACGGTGATACATCTACATGCCAAATATCAAAGCTAAATATCAAAGGATGAACAAGTTATGGTCAGGACACGCTTTGCATGTAAAATTAGCACTAATTTGACCTTGAGGTCAAAGGTCAAGGTCACATGAAGGTCAGTCTGGTACACGGCATATCGTCTCATAATATCAAAGCCCAATGTCAAAGGATAAAAAAGTTATGGTCCGGACACACTTTGCATGTAAAATTTGCATTAATTTGACCTTAAGGTCAGAGGTCAAGGTCATGTGAAGGTCATTCTGGTACTCGACACATCATCTCATGGTGATACATCTACATGCCAAATATCAAAGCTGAATATCAAAGGATAAAAATGTTTTGGTCCGGACACGCTTTGCATGTAAAATTAGCATTAATTTGCCTTGAGGTCAAATGTCAAGATCACATGAAGGTCATTCTGGAACGCGACACATCGTCTCGCGGTGATACATCTACATGCCAAGTATCAAAGCTAAATATCAAAGGATAAAAATGTTATGAGTCGGACAATCTTTGTATGAGAAGTATAAGAATAAGAAGAAGAAGAAGAACTGACACAAAAACAATATGTTTCCCCCTTCTGGGAAGGGGAGACATAAATACAAGGCACATATAGACAAACACAATGCACACCTTAACAAAAACAAAGCACACATAGACAAACAAGACAAACACAAGGCACATATAGACAAACAAAATTTACATAAAGACAAAAACAAGGCAAACAGAGACAAACACAATGTACACATGGACAATCACAAAGCACACTTAAACAAACACAAAGCAAACATAGACAAACAAGACAAACACAAGGCACACATAGACAAACACAAGGCACATTTAGACAAACACAAGGCACATTTAGACAAACACAAGGCACATTTAGACAAACACAAGGCACATATAGACAAACACAAGGCACACATAGACAAACACAAGGCACACATAGACAAACACAAGGCACATATAGACAAACACAAGGCACATATAGACAAACACAAGGCACACATAGACAAACACAAGGCACATATAGACAAACACAAGGCGCACATAGACAAACACAAGGCACACATAGACAAACACAATGCACATATAGACAAACACAAGGCACATTTAGACAAACACAAGGCACATATTGACAAACACAAGGCACACACAGACGAACACATGGCACGTATAGACAAATACAAAGCACATTTAGACAAACACAAGGCACATATAGACAAACACAATGCACGCATGGTCTAACACAAGGCACATATAGACAAACACAAGGCACATATAGACAAACACAAGGCACATATAGACAAACACAAGGCACACATAGACAAACACAAGGCACATATAGACAAACACAAGGCACACACAATCAAACGCAAGGCAAACACAGACAAACACATGGGAAACATATACAAGAGCACATAGACAAACACAAGGCACACAGACAACTACAAGGCACACATAGACAAACACAAGGCACATACAGCCAAACTAAGCGCACGTATGAAACACCTAGCACAAAGACAAACGCAAGGCAAATACAGGCAAACGCAAGGCACACACACATAAAGCACACAGACAAACGCAAGGAACACGCAGACAAATGCAAGGCTCATGTGTTTTAAAGTTATTTTATATTTTAATGACTTGACTAAAGTACATTTTTCTGACGGCAATCAAACGTCTCTAATTACCTACGGTTAAACATAAGTTAATTTTGTTAAACTATACTTGAAGGAAAATTAAATAATTTATGTTTGACAGGCTACAAATATTGAAATCATGTGGATTTGTACTGAAAAATGTTTTGCCCAGCAAATTGGTCATGATTTCGACGAAGTAAAGTCGACGCAAGGATTTACTTAGACAGTCACCCCCCCCCCCTTTTTTTGTTTTTTCGATAAAATTCTTAAATCAGATAATTGACTGCAGCATAAAACAAGCTAACAATTCGAACAAAGGAAATAAAAGAAACAAATCACAATGACATCGTGGAAGAATAAAATAGTTGTATGTCTTTAAATATTTCATGACTCAAAAGATTACTAGTAATATTTAGCTTTCCTGACATGTACCAATAATATTCATGAACACTTTATTGTGTATTCCTGTTTACCATTTGTGAACCATAATGGATATATTTCTTAAGCGGGGTTTGTATACGAAATACCGCGGCTTTCTTGTCAATTTAAAAAACGAAGAGACTATGATTCAAAAGGTTAATAAAGGAAAGACAAACTATGGTTAAACACTAGAAGAGACAACAACAAAAACAGACACAACACAGAACCCACCCTACAAACTGGGGGCAGTCCAGATGCTTCAGAACGATAAGCAACTCTTTTTTTCGCGAGTTGCCCGTCGTGTGACGCAGGTTAAAATACGGTAAAAGTCATATCTGGGGTAGTCATTATCCACTAAAAGTGGGAAAAAGGACAAACAAAAGATTATTTCTTACACGGTTCTCCGTAAAGGTCAACTAACTCATGATGGCGACTGTAAATTTCTGTCAGCCGATACCCTCTTTCGTGGAAACCTGGAAATACAAGATCAATTGGGAGATGTATACTCTATATATAGGTGCTGCTGGAAAGTTGCCACATAAACATGGAAAATTCCTGGATATTTCTTAAGTTATGACTTAAATCTTGCAATTGTGAACCCCTGGTTAAGTAGCCTTTTTGTCAGCAGACACACTGGTCATACGTCTTGGTATATACTGGTAGATACCTAACTCCGCAAATTTGTTACTAACTAAAACTTACGACAACATAAATCAAGATGCTCCTGCCTTTAAAAAAGCACAGTCAGTGGAGACTGCCAGCGGAACGCCATATCATGATAAATAATAAGTGAATAGGAATAATGAGCTCATACCACAAATCCCGTATTTGACACAAAATAACAATCCTACCACTAATAGTACAATTTTGTGATCTTCTTTAATTTAAATTTCTACAAATCAGCTGCTAAAATGAATAACTGGATATTATGTGACAAAACAAGTCTAATTAGTGCATGTTTCCAGCTTATCAAAACTTAACTATAAGGCGTTAAACACAAGAGCACTTGACGCCATATAACTAAATGTTGGTTTGTGTTGTAATCAAAAGCCAAGTTGAAGGTGTCTACAGCAGTAATCTTATGTTTGTCATTCTGCGTATTGGACTGACTGGTTCTGTTTTTGTATCATGCAAAATGGAAAAGCGTTGCCCGTGCTTAAATAAAAGAAGTAAGCGAAAATGTAGACAAGAACATAGTAAAACCACGCGATAAACTCCGGCAAATAATGGTCAGAGTGCAGAACCCGAATACTAAGATTAGAATTTTCAAGTGAAGAAAGAATTTGAAAAACTCGATCACTTATCGCAATGTGTAAATCAATGAGGACCTCACAAGAATGCGCAATAAGATTTATCCCATAATGCAGGCTAAGGACTAAATAAGACAAAAGACTTGAAATAGGGTTGGCATAATAGGGCCACAGTATTTATTACAAAAGAACAAAACTGAATACATCGATCGATTGAAAACTGATTATTTGAAAGTCTTTGCATATCGATAACTTAACTGACGAACGATCGATCTTTGGAACAATCAATAAACTGTATAACGATCACTTAAAATGTTCAATCTAAATGGTTGCCGCAGATTATGACAACCTTTCAATCACTTCTAAAAAAGGTAAATTTAATTTTTGACATCATCGTGGGAAACACAGATGATGAGGCCTAAATAGGGTAAATAATACAGTTCATGTAAATCTAATATCTCCTTGCATAACTCTGGTGCAGCGATTTTGCCAACAAAGACAGACGTGTGTGCCGTCAATTACTTTGGTTTTCTCCTCGATCTCGGCCCACCAGGAGGTACAATTGATCAGTCTCAAAGTTCAAACAAGAACAGGTACCTGCAAATATATATTAAAACCCAGCAGAATACATTCACACCAAGCAATAAACATGGAACATATACCAAAAATCCCTAATTATACATGAATATATTTGTAAATTGTAAGTGGAGGGTATTGTAACTGCATATTAACGGTGACCGATAAGGGTGGGAGGGAGAGGAAATTTGCTTGGATAAGACTTCGTGTCGTCTACCAGTTTTGAGCACAATTTGGAAAGGAAGTAGATGTCACGTGAAGAATAAGGGCAAGACCAAGTGCTTTGTTAAAGGAAAGATTATTTAAAACGTACAAGGAATTAATAAATGAGAAACTTTCAACCAATAGTTATCAAAGATATCTCAAAGGAAATGTAGGAAACAAAACAAGCTTAATTACATATTTGCTTAATGATAAAAGAATTTAAATCTTATGACTTTAAATTCTATTATAGAGACGTCAGAGTCCTAGCTAAATCAAGCTTCTACGAACAGCATTGGACAATTAATGGCAAAATATTCATAAAGGACAGACTGGATAAAATACACACTGTTACGAGGGCGGAAGATATCTATGAATGTCCGTTCGTGTCATTTGCGCGATTAAATACGCGTTTATAAAAATAAACGCGTATATTGGGCGTATATTGTGGTTATATACGCGTATATTCGTAAAATAAACGCGTTCATATACACGTTAATTTAATTTACGAATATACGCGTATATAAACGCGTGTATGTTTGCAATATACGCGTATATAAACGCGTATATTTTTTCAATATACTTATAATATATTGCAATACATGTATACGCGTATAAAACACGACGTTAATAACCGCTTTTAGATGACGATCATATTTAACTATGTTTTTTAATCAATGATAGCGCTCGTTATAATCGAGTTCGGGTTTCGTTAAAGGGACGAAATCCAAATATTTAGCCGGTAAATCTAAACTTAATGCAATGGCGCTTTCACAGTTGCATACATTAATAAGAGAGGCACAACAGCGAGGATCACGAACAGACGAACAATCTAATGTAGAAGGGTAGGTGAAGCTTCAGATGATGCAATCTCCAGTCACTATCACAAACAAGGACTACAGTACAGTACAAACAAACTTACTACTTTTAGCACTAGTCACGGCAAGTCAGTAGGAAAGCAAACACCTGTAATGGCCGATTTTTTAACGAATTCAGTCACGTGACTAAAGGTCAACTTTTTGTCGGTATATATATATAGACAAACACAAGGCACACATAGACAAACACAAGGCACATATAGACAAACACAAGGCGCACATAGACAAACACAAGGCACACATAGACAAAAACAATGCACACAGAGACAAACACAAGGCACACCTAAACAAAAACAAAGCACACATAGACAAACAAGACAAACACAAGGCACATATAGACAAACAAAATGTACATAAAGACAAAAACAAGGCACACAGAGACAAACACAATGTACACATGGACAATCACAAAGCACACCTAAACAAACACAAAGCACACATAGACAAACAAGAAAAACACAAGGCACACATAGACAAACACAAGGCACATTTAGACAAACACAAGGCACATTTAGACAAACACAAGGCACATTTAGACAAACACAAGGCACATATAGACAAACACAAGGCACACATAGACAAACACAAGGCACACATAGACAAACACAAGGCACATATAGACAAACACAAGGCAAATATAGACAAACACAAGGCACACATAGACAAACACAAGGCACATATAGACAAACACAAGGCACACATAGACAAACACAAGGCACACATAGACAAACACAAGGCACACATAGACAAACACAAGGCAAACATACAGACGAACACAATGCACATATAGACAAACACAAGGCACACATAGACAAACACAAGGCACACATAAACAAACACAAGGCACACATAGACAAACACAAGGCAAACATACAGACAAACACAATGCACATATAGACAAACACAAGGCACACATAGACAAACACAAGGCACACATAGACAAACACAAGGTACACATAGACAAACACAAGGCAAACATACAGACAAACACAATGCACATATAGACAAACACAAGGCACACATAGACAAACACAATACACGCATGGTCTAACACACGGCACATATAGACAAACACAAGGCACATATAGACAAACACAAGGCTGGTTAGACGTATATTATTGTTCATCATTCAACGTACTGGTGTTTAGAATTCGATTTCAATGCTCGAATCCAACCTTACCTTATCCAATGTACTCTAATTGTTAAGGAATGGCAGTCTACATTGCCGAATGTCTGAGTTTTCATCTGGAACACTAGTTTCCTCCCCAATAAGATCTGGGCGCTATGAATGATGTACCTACGTAACAGGGTTTAAATATTGAAAACTCGTGTTGATACACATTTAAATATTTTAACAATTTTGTTTATCAGTTTCAAAATAAAGTTTTCCAAAATCATCGTTAAGTGTAAGGAATATGATACGTAAATAAAAGTAACAAAAATAATGCTAGATTATTACACTTATCTCTTTTAGATAAACACGGAACTCTCCTGATTTCTCGTCCGTTTTGTATAGACAAGTTCGGTCTTTCAAACGATACGAAATATCAAGTTTTCATAATGTTAAGTCTTTTAACTTTAGGAAAAATAGAATGAAAACCAACGGAAGACCAATAGACGTCAACAGGCGTTTACAAATCCGGATTAAGACAACTATATACATGTACAACACGAAACTTAAATATAAAGTGAGTAATCTAAACCCCCAAAAGTCATGGATGCACTCGGTTTAAGCAAAGACTGTCTCCAATTAGACACCCGTCAAGTTACTCATTGTCATAATTTGGCAAAAGCTAAATCTATAGGAATAGGAAAGACTACCTATGACAAAGCTAAAATTCCGGATCATATATTGAGAGATGGGTTTCCGTAGCGGACAATTAAGTCATGGTGACGGACAGAGACATTAAAAATAACCGTATAGACAGAAGGTTTTGAGTTAGGAAGTAAATAGACAAAAAAACTATTGCTTTTAAACGAATAAACCCGAGGCATCAGCTTACATCGTTAAAAGACATTGAAAGTTTTCATTAATAATTTATTTGAGATATAGTCAAACAGATGCTTAAAGTATGCCATGTACTACAGGACTGTTTGAGGTATTTTAAATAATGCGTAGGTCGTTTTAAAAATGTTACACACCACACGATTGTATACAACTTTGTTTATAAAAGTTCAATTAATTGTGCACAATGTAGTACTTTAAATAGAAGATATACTACCTGGTTACAATAATCTGATGAATTCAACGTTAACAAATTTGATATTAGAGTTGTGTGAATAGTACATAGAGTTTGTCATATGAATTCGTTTTCTTCTATAAATAAAAAAAATATGAGAACGTGGGTATTAACAATATTGCACCATTTTTTATTAGGCTTCAAGATCAATATTTTATGAATGATCGACGTAATTTATTTGTATTGAAACTCAGTGACTAAGGTCATTTGTTGGTCAGTCTGCGTCTATAATTTTGACAAAAACACCGTCATTTGTATCGTTGCATGATTTTCTAGACTTGTATATTCTTTTTTGTTTATGCTGTATCGTCATGTTTGTTGATCCGATACTTAATAAGTGTATAGGTTGTTAGCCTTTTTAGACCGTTTATATAATATTTTGAATTACTAGTACCTGTATTGTGTATTTACACGATCGCAGTAGACTAGTATTATTCCGTGTCCCAAATGAGGAATATTTTAAGCATTTAGAGTTAAACGCCACTGATGAGTCTTGAATAGCTCGTCTGACGTAATGAATTTGTCACCTTGATAATTTTCACAACATCTTGTTGGAATATTTTAGCAAAGCCAATACGCCGGTGGCGTATGGTTAAGGTAATGTATAAAAGTTTGTTCAGTTGGAGTGAGAAAATTCAAGATCAATATTTTATGACTGGTTGACGTTATTTATTTATATTGACACTCAATGACTAAGGCCATTCGTTCGCCAGTCTGCGCATAGAGAAACAGACGCTATACACGGACAAACACAAATCACAAAACAGACAAACACATGGTACACATATACAAGCGCACATAGATAAATACAAGGCAAACATAGACAAACACAAGGCACACACAATCAAACGCAAGACAAACACAGACAAACACAGACAAACACATGGTACACATAGACAAACACAAGGCACACACAATCAAACGCAAGGCAAACACAGACAAACACATGGGAAACATAGACAAACACAAGGCACACACAATCAAACGCAAGGAGACACAGACAAACACATGGGACACATATACAAGCGCACATAGATAAACACAAGGCAAACATAGACAAACACAAGGCACACGCAATCAAACGCAAGGCAAACACAGACAAACACATGGTACACATAGACAAACACAAGGCACACACAATCAAACGCAAGGAGACACAGACAAACACATGGGAAACATATACAAGCGCACATATATAAACACAAGGCACACACACTCAAACGCAAGGCAAACACAGACAAACACATGGGACACATATACAAGCGCACATAGATAAACACAAGGCAAACATAGACAAACACAAGGCACACACACTCAAACGCAAGGCAAACACAGACAAACACATGGTACACATAGACAAACACAAGGCACACACAATCAAACGCAAGGCAAACACAGACAAACACATGGGAAACATATACAAGCGCACATATATAAACACAAGGCACACACAATCAAACGCAAGGCAAACACAGACAAACACATGGGACACATATACAAGCGCACATAGATAAACACAAGGCAAACACAGACAAACGCAAGGCAACCACAGACAAACACATGGGACACATAGACAAACACATGGCACACACAATCAAACGCAAGGTAAACACAGACAAACACATGGGCGCATAGACAAACACAAGACACACACAATCAAACGCAAGGCAAACACAGATAAACACATGGGACATATATACAAGCGCAGATATATAAACACAAGGCACATATAGACAAACACAAGGCACACACACTCAAACGCAAGGCAAACACAGACAAACACATGGGACATATATACAAGCGCAGATATATAAACACAAGGCAAACATAGACAAACACAAGGCACACACACTCAAACGCAAGGCAAACAAAGACAAACACAAATCACAAAACAGACAAACACATGGGACACATAGACAAACACAAGGTACACACAATCAAACGCAAGGCAAACACAGACAAACACATGGGAAACATAGACATACACAAATCACAAACAGACAAACACATGGGACACATATACAAACATAAGGCACACACACTCAAACGCAAGGCAAACACAGACATACACAAATCACAAAACAGACAAACACATGGGACACATATACAAGCGCACATAGATAAACACAAGGCAAACATAGACAAACACAAGGCACACACACTCAAACGCAAGGCAAACAAAGACAAACACAAATCACAAAACAGACAAACACATGGGACACATAGACAAACACAAGGCACACACACTCAAACGCAAGGCAAACATAGACATACACATGGGACACATACAAGCGCACATAGATAAACACAAGGCAAACATAGACAAACACAAGGCACACACACTCAAACGCAAGGCAAACACAGACAAACACATGGTACACATATACAAGCGCACATAGATAAACACAAGGCAAACATAGACAAACACAAGGCACACACACTCAAACGCAAGGCAAACACAGACAAACACATGGTACAGATAGACAAACACAAGGCACACACAATCAAACGCAAGGCAAACACAGACAAACACATGGGACACATATACAAGCGCACATAGATAAACACAAGGCAAACATAGACAAACACAAGGCACACACAATCAAACGCAAGACAAACACAGACAAACACATGGGACACATATACAAGCGCACATAGACAAACACAAGGCACATATAGACAAACACAAGGCACACACAATCAAACGCAAGACAAACACAGACAAACACATGGGACACATATACAAGCGCACACAGACAAACACAAGGCACATATAGCCGAACACAAGGCACATATAGACAAACACAAGGCAAACATAGACAAACACATGGGACACATAGACAACCACAAAGCACATATAGCCAAACTAAGCGCACGTATGAAACACCTAGCACAAAGACAAACGCAAGGCAAATACAGGCAAACGCAAGGCACACACACATAAAGCGCACAGACAAACACAAGGAACACGCAGACAAATGCAACGCTCATGTGTTTTAAAGTTATTTTATATTTTAATGACTTGACTAAAGTACATTTTTCTGACGGCAATCAAACGTCTCTAATTACCTACGGTTAAACATAAGTTAATTTTGTTAAACTATACTTGAAGTAAAATTAAATAATTTATGTTTGACAGGATACAAATATTGAAATCATGTGGATTTGTACTGAAAAATGTTTTGCCCAGCAAATTGGTCATGATTTCGACGAAGTAAAGTCGACGCAAGGATTTACTTAGACAGTCACCCCCCCCCTTTTTTTTTGTTTTTTCGATAAAATTCTTAAATCAGAAAATTAACTGCAGCATAAAACAAGCTAACAATTCGAACAAAGGAAATAAAAGAAACAAATCACAATGACATCGTGGAAGAATAAAATAGTTATATGTCTTTAAATATTTCATGACTCAAAAGATTACTAGTAATATTTAGCTTTCCTGCCATGTACCAATAATGAGGGGGTGGACAGGGGGGTACCTTTCTCCTTTCTCCCTCCCCACAGCTCCTTTCTCCCTCCCCTCTACTCCTTTCTCCCTCCCCTCGGCTCCTTTCTCCCTCCCCTCTTTACACTTCTCCCTCTTTAAAACCCTATAGCAATAGAAAAGATCACTAAATTTTGACTCAAAACTGATATAAATTTGGGATATGAAGCATATAAACGACTTTTACAAACAAAGCATGACTCATGACACATTATCAAATGAATTTAATTGGTGTATCGTACCCTTTGGTAAAAAAATATGAGGATCATAAACTGTGACCGGAATATTTATGAAATCATGACACTGAAACCTAATAGCAATCATACAACCAGACCTGTAGTCCACATAGACCCATAGTCCACCCAAACTTGTAGTCCACACAGATCTCTAGTCCATAAACCTATAGTCCACACAGACCTATGGTCCATACATACTTATTTTCCACATAGATTTATAATCCACTTACATTTCTAGTACACCAACACCCGTAGTCCACACAGACCTAAATGTTCAGAAAATAATATAGTGTATTCATAACTTCAGTTCATCGTTGTTTTTATGGTCTCTTGTTAACTGTCTCGTTGTAGTTTGAAAAAGAAACACAAAAGAAATTCTTTAACAATAGGGCAATCTTGTATTTTTAAACTTTTAGAAAACTGTGTTCACTATCATGTAAGATCAGCATTATTGTACACTTAATTTACAGAGAGGATTTAATAGGTTTACATTTAGAGTAAAATTTTGATTAGTTAAAAATTAATTCATGATTAGGTCTAGATTTCTCAAAACAAAACTCAAATCAATTCTCAGACTTTTGAGTTATTTCTTAACTACCACAGCAACATAAAAATTCTCGAAGTTCTGATCAACTTAAAAGGGAATTTAAACTGAAAAAATGGTGCTTATAAATGTAATGAAAAAGGGATTATTTGCTGTTGTAACATAAATTGCCTGATTATTTGTGCTATTTACAGTTTTACTTTTGCTGCTATAGTTTTTTTATTTAAAAGGAAGAAACTGATATTTCATAAATTGTCATTCAAGGGAAATAACTCCAAAAAAGAAGTCATTTGACAATCTTGGACCAAACGAGTTATTTGTAGCCCTTGTCCAATCTAATTAAAGTTAAATCTTTCACTTGCTCCCCCTTTTTGTTATTGGTAGCTTCGTAGTAACACGCAGCGACCATAGCAAAAAAGGGGGGGCAGTGAAAGATAAACGCAGCGACCAATAACAAAAAGGGGGAGCAAGTGAAAGTTTTAATTTTAATTAGAGTGGCCCTTGCCTTACAGATCATTTTTGCAGTTTAGAGTATCACTCTGATTTTGGGCTATAGTATGGTTTAGCAAGGCGGGCAGGGGAAATTGGGCATCTATTTTTATCAACTCCTCCTACAGTTTTCAACCCAGATCTCTGAAACTTCACATAACGATTGCACATCTATTGAATTTGTTTTACCTGCTATTATGGAAGTGTTCCAGCATGTTCCTAATTTTCAAGACCTTGGAACTTGGTCATTTTTGAGCAGATTTACAGAAGACAGTAAATATATTGTGTAATTAACTTCTACAGTTTCAGTCTAGAACTCTAAATTTCACAGAAAGATTTAAAATGTATTGAAGTTGTACACCTGTTATTATTGTTCGAGGATTTTTTTCTTTATTTTCAGACTTGGGAACTTTGCGATTTTGTTAACTGTTGAATTATGTATTCCTTTATAAAGACTTAATGGTAAGTATGAGGATAATTTATTGAGAAATTTATAAGTTTTAAGTTACAAAGCAAACACTGAAAATTTCAAGAAAAATTATGATTAAATTACATCTAATACTGTAATGAGTAACTGGACAATTTTTTGACAATTAAATTGTTTGTAGGCCATGTCCTTCTGTTTATTTTTGCAATTGACAGTTTTACTCTAGCTCTAAATTTATAAGGCAAATACTTATATTTTATTAACAAAATTGTTATTAAAGGGCAAAAAGACCTGTAAGGATTCGTCTGACAATTTTGGACCAAATGCGTTTTTAAAGGCATTGTCTTGCAATTTACAGTTTCACTCTAGTCATTATTAAAGGGCAAAAACTCCTTTAAGAATTTGTCAGAGAATTTAGACCAACAGAGTGATTTGCATTGTCTGGCTGATCATTTTTGCAATTTAATTTATAAATCTGCTGTTTTATTTTTCAAGTTATACTGTCAAAACTGACAATTTTCTTTAAAAAAATCGTAACTTAATGTCCATAACTCCTACAGGCAGTTAAACAACTTCTGAAATTAAAAAAGATTGAATGTGCTGATCATTTTAATGTAACAGGTTTTTTTTCTGTAGCTATATAACATGTTCTTCAACTTGCGCGCTTGTGAAAAATAGTTCAGATTAGGGCCGCTCTTAGATACATAAACCAGTGTACTGTATTACTTTTCTATAAATCGTGAATCTTTGGTACTGATCCTAAAACCAAGATGGTCACAACACTGGAACATAGAACTCCAGAGGCACTAAAATAGCTGGTTTCAGAAACTATTTCACTTATTTAAATCAAATTATGCAGAACTAATATAAGGGTAATTTTCTGCCATTGTAAAATGCATTGTGGCTACTAGAGCCATTGATGTTCTGATTGGCGGAAATTAAAATGAATCTTGTATAAATTTTAAGATTTTGGCGTAGATCCTAAATTCAAGATGGCCACAAATTTTGTGTCATGTTCATGTCGATTAAACTCAAGTTTTTGTAATGAGTAATGGGAGCATTACAGGCTTTCCATGTGTAGAAATAATTTTTTTTACAAGTGTAATTATGAATGACTAAGACTTGCCGCAGGTTGTTTGGTCTTTTTTAGTTTCCGATACTGGTAAATATTTTTTGGTTCGGAGACCTTTAATGGATGACGAAAGTATTTTTAGTTGTGGATCAAAACGAACTATATCCGTCTTTTGGGTAACCAATATACTTGAATAATTAGAAACTAAAAATATTTAACCAAGATTTCCACCATAAATCGTGTTGTAAATTGTAACAAGAAAAGCAAGCCCATTCCATTTGGACATTCAGAGCTTTTAGTTCCTTGTTTTCCTGAAATTTGCCATTTGTGTTTGGTACCCAAAATCTAGTACTAGTATGGTGACGTAATCATTACTCTGAATTACTGTGAAGAACGGGATATACCTGTAAAAGATGCCGTATTTTAATGTTTTTTATTTGTATAAAACTGTTAAATTGAAAAAAAAAACACTTTTTCAAGAATGCCTTTTTCTTAATTTCAAATTTTGCCCCTTTTCAATTTGTTTTCATGTATTGTGAAAGCGCAATACATTCAACCATGTCTAGCACTATTTTTTTACGTCAAAAAAGCTCAAATGACGCTACGTTTAGAGGCCCCAATAACGTGCGCTACGTCTTATTGAAATTTTTACAATTTTCAATGTAAAAGAATAACAAAACTTCATTTGTTTTAAAATCTACCAGTATTATGTACTGCATGCAATAAAACACTACCAGTGCAAACTGCACTTTGATTAATATTTGTTTTACATACATGGATCAAACTCATTGATGCAAAGCTAAAACTAGGTACTCTAAGTGGTGTCAGAGGAGAAGATTGTTTATAAAGTTAACAACGGATAGATAACAGATGACAGACACCTAGTCAATAAGTGATCACAATATAGAAAAGGGACAGACATACGCTTTAGGAAAAACCTTACTGCATACTAGCATAGTAAAAATTCTGATCATTTGGATGCAATTTATCTCTTTACTGGAGTTTTATGAAAATAATTTTAGTCTTTTTAAATTACATCAATGAATTGGCACTTATTAAATGATTTTCAGGTACGAATTAAAGAACATATTTGTAAAAGTACTGCCTCCCTCTTTTTTTTATTTTTCCTTTCTCCCTCACCCTTTCTCCTTTCTCCCTCCCCTTACCTCCTTTCTCCCTCCCCTCAGCTCCTTTCTCCCTCCCCTCTACTCCTTTCTCCCTCCCCCTCTCTCCCTGTCTCCCACTACCCTGTCCACCCTCTCAATAATATTCATGAACACTTTATTGTGTATTCCTGTTTACCATTTGTGAACCATAATGGATATATTTCTTAAGCGGGGTTTGTATACGAAATACCGCGGCTTTCTTGTCAATTAAAAAACGAAGAGAGTATGATTCAAAAGGTTAATAAAGGACAGACAAAACTATGGTTAAACACTAGAAGAGACAACAACAAAAACAGACACAACAGAAAACCCACACTACAAACTGGACAGTGGGGGCAGTCCAGATGCTTCAGAACGATAAGCAACTCTTTTTTCGCGAGTTGCCCGTCGTGTCACGCAGGTTAAAATACGGTAAAAGTCATATCTGGGGTAGTCATTATCCACTAAAAGTGGGAAAATGGACAAACATAAGATTATTTCTTACACAGATCTAAATCATTTCATAAACATATGAACGGCAAACCAGTTAGGGTCAAGACATTGGTCACGTGACTTTTGTCAAAACAAATTGGCGATTTTTTTGTCAACATGCACACTTCGTGGTTTTTTGCTTCGTTGCTTCTTGTTTCAAATCGTTCACAAATAAACTTAATGTTTTGAACTCTTGAATAAATAAGCTTAATTTTCCAACATATTTATTGGTGAAAAATATTACCGAAATATGTTAAAATGACGATTGAAGTTGAGAACCACAGGAATTTGACTCCATATCATTCGGTCGAAATATGACCAGACAACGGAAAAAAAGTATTGTGGCGAACGAAGTGGGCGAAGGAGTCTTACGCAAAAGTAAACAATTGCTACCTCCCCTTACATTTCACTGAAATTCATAATGGGGATCAAACTGGTGTCGCAGCTATTTTTATTGGAGTTGCATCATAGATTATTTGGTCTCAAGTATTTTTTAACAAGTATATATTTCCAGCTACTCATGAGCGTAGTGCATACATCGTTGTCGTCCAATAGAATTTTGTTTCAGTAAATAAAACACCAACTGGAAATACATACGTTACTGTCGCCAACACGAGGTTTTTACATAATGATGCATTTGTATTCTGTATTACTAAACTACTGCATTCTAATTACTTTTTGCAGGATAGTACTCACTGGCGTAGTACATTTTACAAATGTATAATGTCTTATAAGTTCCAGTATGGAAAATCACTTTTTGATAATCCGAGGAATCAGGGTCGCCATCATATACTTGATACATACGTAACTGCAGAAGATTAGAGCCTTAATTTTTAAAACTAATCATACTAATGCCGATTTTATTTTGATATAAAATATTGCCACAGTGAAACACTATTCATAAAAGGTTGTACCATTTATTTTTTAATAACGAAATATCTCTAGTTCTTGTTAAGCCTTACGAAGTTTTCCAGTTGTATTTCTTTTGATTCGTACGTTACAGCATAGGTATATTTTTAAATACTTTGTTAAAAACCTGTTTTTTTCGTCTTATTTTCCTCTTCATGTTGAACAATTTTTGCTAGAATCGTATTTAGTAATAAGCATGTACTGTATTTAAACCAATCATAGATTTTGCGTAAAGAAAATACTTACGTTACAAATACATCCTTTACCGTCCATCGTGAATTTGTGACTTAAACATCGGTAATGTGGTAGAGTGGAATTTTGCAGCCTTTGTATTCTTTCCTCTGGTATGAAACATTGTACTTGTTATTTTTATTTGTAGTTATTATAGAAGACGATTCTTTTTTATTCCGTAGTTATTACCTGTATTTTGGTCAAGTGATTTTTAGTCCGAGAGGGAAATTCAATTTTCATGGCTGTTGTTTTATTCTCAGATATTCGAATTTATCAGTTTGAGTTATTCTTGGCATACTGATATTCATTATTGATTGATCATTGGACTCATAATGAAACTTTGGATCAGTATCTTAGTACATTATTACTTTTGGTAAGTTATATTTATTTATTTTCTCAGTCTTTGTTCAGCCAGATTAAACAGAGTATGATTCCAGATTTGATTATTATATTCTTCAGTTTAAAAGTAAGTTTCCCTTTTCGCCCATGAGTGACTGAAATTTGTATCTTTTCCTCTGGTTGCAAACATTGTACCAGCTGAAGAACTCAGTAAAAAGAAGTTAGAAATAAGAAACAAAAAGAACAAACTAAGGAATAGACTCTGTCGTTTTCGGAAAAAAGAAAGAGAGGAAAACAGTAGTCAACCAGTAGAAGAAACGAGTGGATATGAAAGTGGAATAACTGATACACCTAACAGGCTTGTCGTCAGATTACCCCTGAATACCGGTAGTGGAACAAGTAGCACTAGTAAAGCAAAAGGGCTGACAAAAACCGGAAAAAGAGCATTAGCGAGAGCCAATAAAAACATCAACAACCTTAAAGATGAAATAAAGAAATTAAGGAAAAGAATCAAGACTAAAAATTAAAAGATAGAAAGACTGACGAAAAGAATGAAGAACACAAAGAACTAGTACTTCAGATTTGACGCCAAGAAAGCAAACACATTGAAATAGCTCAGCTAAAATTTACTCCTAGACGAAGAAGACTCGTTAGAAGAAAGCTGTTGGTATAAAACGCACTTTAATCACATGTTGATGAATTCAACCCGTGAATCCCATTCAGCTAAAAAAAGTCAAGTATTGCATAAAATAATCTCGGGTGGTATTACAAAAAAACTAGTGCTGTTTAAACAGACTGAGTATTTACACAGGACTAAGTAGAAAGTCATTACAACGAGTTAGAAATGGACAGCTGGCTAATACAACTGAAAAGAGAAAATGTTTGGTCATTTGCTTTTCAGAATCAGTATCAGACTTTTATGTAAAAGACGATAACAGCAGAGTTCAACCTGGGAAGGCAGACGCAACTAAAATACGCAATGGAGAAAAAGTTCAAAGCCGTGTCCTAACCGACTACTTGAGAAATCTTCACGATAAATTTAGAAGTGAAAACCCATCTATTCAGATATCGCTAACAACATTTGGAAGAATGAGACCAAAACATGTTCTGTTAGCCGCATTCATCTCTCGTTACACATGCCAGTGTATTCGTCACCAAAACATGGCTTTAAAAATGCAAGCTTTGCGGAGTGAGATTCAGTGAAAATCCAAAAAATTTGATCATACATAGTGATGACATTGATACTTTGATGGAATGCCTTTCCGAAAAAGTCTCATACAGAGCTTGAAAAAAGGTGGAACTTGAAAATGGCAAAACAAAGATGAAAATTGTAGAATTCGAATGCACAGCACAACAATTTAAGGAGGACATAAAAACACAATTGGCTGCTTTTGAACGAGTAAAAGAACAATTAAAAACAGATAAAAGAAAATCTTCCTGAAAATGAAGTCATCTTACAGATGGACTTCTCTGAGAATTTTTCATGTCGTTGTTTAGATGAAATCCAAACAGCGTATTGGAATCAGACATCAGTTACAGTATACCCTGTCGTTGCATATTATAATCAAAACGACAAACTGCTCCATAAGAGTTTTGTATTTATCAGTGACGAAATGTCTCATTCAGCAGGAACCATTATGGCATTTATTGATAGTCAACTTAAAGTAATTCATTAATGGACGGATTCACCATCGAGTCAGTTCAGAAACAGGTTCATCTTCCATCTAATTGCGAATCACACTGCATTGTATCGACTTCGATGTAAATGGAACTACCTCGAAGCCGGGCACGGGAAGGGCCCGTGCGATGGCCTGGGAGGTTCAACAAAGAGATTAGCAGATGAGGCAGTCCGTCAAGGAAACACAATTATACAGGATGCGACAGAATTTTACACATGAGAAATTAAATCAAATATGACAGGAGTAAACTTCATCTTTGTGTTGAGTGAGGAAGCGAAGGCAAAGCAAACCCATCTTAAAAGCATAAAAGCTTAGCCGTTAAATCAAACTATGAGGCTCCATGCTGTTGGTTCAACGGACCGAAACAACAAGTTAATGACTCGAGAAACTTCCCGTTACTGTGAAGGGTGTCTTTCTGGTACGTATGTATCACAGAAATTTATATGGAGTAGCCTTACGGAATAACGTGGAAATGAAAGTCAAGTAGTAGTAAACCAAACTGATGAAACTGCCGAACCGAATACGGTTGACAGAAACTCAGATGAAAACACAATGTCACGTGACTTAGACAAATCATTTGAAGTGGGAGACGTCGTAGCCGCAGTTTATGACGGAAAGTGGTATGTTGGAGAAAATTGAGGAACTCGATTAGGAAGATTGCGAAATTAACTTTTCAAATGGCCAAATACCCCTTATCTTGTCTGGATAGATTTCACACAAATTCTTTGTAAAATTACTTCTCTTGAACCCTCTGGGAAGTCTGCTAGTCTGTATAAGCTGTCAACTGACGAAGAGATAAATTTACCCAGTAAAAAAATGAAAAACTGAGAACTTGAATACATACGTTACCATGACTATTGAAATGTGTATCAATGAACTTGGATCGAGAAATAGTGTTTTAAATATTTTTATATTTCAAATTGATATCCATCTGTAACAATGGTGCATAAACAAATGTCACAAAACATATTTATTTTCAAGTTAAACAAAATTTTGATACTTACAATATCAATCCTAATTTAAAACTGTAGTAAATGAGTGACTTCATATATATTATTTGGATTATATTTAACAAATAGTTCATGGCACTGAGGGTCATATGGCAGGGCACTGAGGGTCATATGGCAGTATATGAACCGGTCAGTCACCCCCAAAACGTATATGGACCGAAGCGAAGCTGACGTCCATAAGTTTTTGGGGGTGACTGACCGGTCCATATACTGCCATATGACCCGAAGTGCCATGAACTATTTGTTATATTATACTTCATGAATCTGATGCTTTTACAGATGTTTGGAAATTAGAAATTTAACATGGTACAATATTACTCCTGTGTTTAATTTAAGATTGCATTATGTTTTTGTCTGTTTTCTCAAGGATATCTATTTTCTGATTTCCTTCCACTTTAAAATATTTCTCGAGATTTAATTTAAAAAAAAACAACATTTGAAGAACAACATTAATAATGAGGAACAAGTTCTAACTCAAAAAATTGACAACAAAGTTTTCAGTGTAAAACAATATCAATTCACTAACAGCAAAAGTTTTAAACTTAAATAAGGTTGCTGATAATAAACATTAACGGTACAGCCATAAAAACACAAGATGGCTGAGCAGTTGTAGATATTTGAGAAGTGTCATTAATAGTTTTATTTCTTATATTCTGCAAAATTTGTCTTGGGTCTACTACGCTGTCTACAGAATTGATAGCATGCACTGTATTCTCAACCGGCTGAGTTGTGTCAGTATTTTCATAATTATGTATTTGCTGTAACATTTCAGTTTGAGATGCCGAGAGACATAATAAATCCTCCATATCGTCATCAACGAGAAAGGTAGAATTAGTTTCTGTAACATCGGGTTTATTCTTCTTGTGCTTCTCTTTCGACAACGCGTCATGTGGAACAAGATTACTTCTGGTTTCTGACATTTTACGTTTTTGGTTACTTGAAGTGTCTCGCGAATAATTTTTTATCGATGACTCGTTGCGCTCGCCTGACACTGTCATGATGTGACGCGATTCAAATCCTGCATTATCCAATGGCGATATGGAAGTTGCACGTATACAATGGTTCGTGTATGTCATAGACAATTTTGCGGCTTTCGAAAGTTCAACCATCATATTACCCGACTTGTTTTTGCCCAAAGGCCTGTTTTCGTTCCATACATTATCATAATCATTATAGGAGTCGCGCGGTGTTTGAAACAAAGCACTGCAAGCTGGATTCCTTTTTGAGATATATTTCGAAAAACTTTTGACAGGGTAACTGTCATTGGTCGTGGCATACATGCGTACGGGTTTTTTTTCATTAATGTCAGATATATAGACATAACTCAAACCAAACTTTGCGCAAAAGTCCTGTTGGAGAATCAATTTTGAATACATGATATAAATAAAGTGTTTCAATATCCTGCGATATTATTCCATCCTTGTGGTCCACAACGTCCTTACCTTCACGGGTAGTTAATTTACACATAGATTTGAACATTTCATTTGACGATTTAAACTCATCGTCATTGATAATGTCATATGAATTAACGGCTGCTATATGACGGCAAATACCACTTCTGATTGATAAAAGAGCGTTTGTATAGTTCCCCTTTCTCATTTCGGATTTCTGCATAGAACTTTCTCAATATAATATCCAATTCACTTTTTGTAAAATTTTCGAAATTTTCCTGTAATTTTTTTTTCTTTTAGGTAATTGCTAAAAGTGTTGACTGAATATTTTGTGGCGTTTTTTGGTGTTTAAAGAATCTTTGGCATTCGTAATTGCCTTTTCAGTTCATCCTCGTTCAAGGATGCAAACCGTGCAGACATTTTTCTTTACAAGTGTAGAATAAATTCTGACCAAACCCGGTTTAATGCGGAATTCGGAGTTTCAGTTTTGTCAAAACGAAGTCGGTCCATATACACCGGTCGGTCTATATACGATTATATGGACCGTTTATGCTTACAAAGAAATCATTGAAAAATAAATCTTCAAACTATAATATGACGTAATAATCGTCAAGACAACATGATTATAAAAAGTAATTTTAACAAGAAATTAAGATATCTTATTTACCATTTTTAAAATACATACGCTACGTTTTTAGTGGTGGTTTCATTTTATGTTTTATCACGTCTTTGGGAACCAAGATAAGCTAAAAATAAATTATATTTCTTTTTTTTACTCTTAAGTAGTCCCTGAACAACGATATGGGCCTTTTTACACCTTATAAACACGATTGTCATATGTTATAGTTCGTGAAAGATCAAATATTGTAGTAACTTTTTATGATACTTTAATTCAAAGTTTTTAAATTTGAAAATTCGGAAAAATAAACTGGTGTTATTAACAATCTTACAATATGTGATTATCAAACATGGTGCATATTAAATAAAGCGGTCTTTGTTTCTGTTAAAAAATAACCGGGGTATTTGAAATAGTCAACCTTTTGAATGCACCTGTAAGTAACGTATGTATAAGTTCTCGTTTTTTGTGAAAAATATGTCTTATATTTGAACATGTGTAACTTTTTTATTGTACATTTGGTGTTTTCTATTTTTTGTGAAATGAGAGTTCTTAGATTGTTCGTTTAAATAAAAGTCATCATTTTGCTTGCTCTTATAGTTCAGTTTTTTACCATAATATTAGTCAAAATGGCTCTCATTAGTGAATTTCGGTGATTTGTTGTTGAGTTCGCTTTGCACTGACAACATGATTGTATGTGTTCTACGTACTCACGGACATTTGTTTTTTAAGATTATGACATCCTTAAATCCTCAAATTCCTTTAATAGATCCATATTTTTGCAACCGCGAAACTTTTTCTTGGACTAAAACACTTTCTTTACTTCAGAGAATCGGACATTAACGCAGTGGCACAGTAAATCCAAAAGTAAAACGCGAAATCGTAACTAAAGAAAAATTATCCGGAAATTGAAACGGGGTATGTTAGTACAGTAAGATAACAATAAACAAAAAGTGTGGACATTTTACATTAAAAAAACATAGTAAGTATGTAATGTGCATATACAATATATGTAATCAGACATATATAAATTTTAGGAATTTATATAAAACATAATTCTATTATATTAAGTTGCATGAATTACAAAATGTGAAAATTTAAGATAGATTATGGAAATGCTTTAATAACAATCTTACAAAATGTTGCAATACCAATAAGTGTGTATAAATTTGATGTATTCATGAGCTCATTAAATTTTATAGCATTTGGATTATTACATATATTTCTTGGCAAATATTTAGATCTGGATGCATGAAAAAAAATCACATTTGAACAAATAATGCAATTCATCACCAATCTCATTAACATTACAAAGATTACAATATCTTTCAGATCTATCAATACTATAAAACCTTCCAGCTTCTATAGGTAATTTGTTACCAAGACAACGAAATCTACATAAATACTGTCTTAAATCACATGGTAACAATGATAAATACTGTTCAAGACAGAAATTTGTTTTATAAATTCTATAATTAAGACATTTTACAGAATTCATAACATTATTTTGCCAAGATTGTATAAACTTCATTAAGACATTTCTTGGCATTTTTACTAATACAATCAGATTTTGAAACTTTCTGTTCATCCCATAACATATTATAATTGCATTCATACAAAGTATTCTTAATTTCTAATAGCCATTTAGAATGATAAAACATTTTCTTGCTAAGCTGATACAAAATATTGTATAAAATATATGATATTTTTTCTCTTTTACCACATAATTTGCGCTGCCAAAAAAACCGACCATTCTAGCTTTAATAATAATGCTCAATGGTACTCTACCTAATTCTCCATAGACTATACAATGCGGTATACTGTTCTTTACGTTTAAAATGGTCTTACAAAATTGCATATGAAAATTTTCAATATTATTATAGTTTTCATAGCCCCATATTTCACAACCATATAATAATATTGGTACAACCATTGTATCAAATAATTCAAGCTGTATATCTATAGGTAAATTCAACTTTCTGGCTTTTCCAATAACTACATACATAGCTTTCCTTGCTTGTTGCATAAGATGTGCTTTTGCATCTTTTAAAGAACCTTTACATGAAAATATAATACCAAGATATTGAAAATTTGTGACAATATTCAAGTTTTCATCATTATATTTAAAATTTTAACCATTTACATTGAGTCTAGATCTTGCAAAAACTACAACATTTGTCTTCGAGCTATTTACTTGTAATTTCCATGTTTGACAGTATGAATACATAGCATTTAGCGAGGCTTGTAGCTCAGCAGCTAAAATTACTAGGAGAGCACACGGCGTATGTCATATTGGGTTACGTCCCTTTATCAACAGATGTGCTAGAAATGTAAACAATTTGATTAAAACTCAATTTTACATTTTAAATATTATTTCATTTACATACAAAGAACAGTTCTTTACCGTTTTATCCCATTAATTAAAGAAAATTTACTTCGCAACAATCGTTAATGTCCGATAATAATAATAATAATAATAATAATAATAATAATAATAATAATAATAATAATAATAATAATATATAATAATAATAATAATAATAATAATAATAATAATAATAATAATAATAATCTTCTTCTTCTTCTTCTTCTTCTTCTTCTTCTTCTTATTATTATTATTATTATTATTATTATTATTATTATATAATAATATAAATTATTATCATGTAAAACTTCAATAAATAAATAAATAAATAAAGGGACAGATGAAAAAATAAAATAAGAAAATCCGGTTCCTAATGCCGCTGTATCTTTTCCTTCACTTGTAAATGAGGTGCACTTGCTATTGTGACAATTAAAGAAAAAAGAGCTATTCATCTTCCTGAGGCAAAGTCATTTCTCTTGGAATGTTCGACTGGTGAGAAATATGCTGTCAAACTGTACCCTCAAGAAAAATGCCAATGTCCGTCCATAACTATATGTTACCACATAATTGCTTCCAAGATGAGCATTGGGCTCACGATTCTGACGTAAAACGCATTTTGAACTTGTCGCAACTTAGGAAAACTGACAGAAAACAGCCAAATAAGAGATAGGGTAGAACGCAACCTAGACCATGTGTTCCAGCTCCAGAATGTTAAGAATTCCTTTATATTTGACCCAAACCTGTGTAAATCCGGATAAAATAATTCCAACTTTAATTATGAAAAAGCGAAATACCAGCAAAACTTCACCGGTCTACAAGAAAAAAAAATTTGACACACCAAAAATCGATCTCAGTAATAACATTGACTTCTCATATCTTTTGTTTCAGATAGCCATGAAACCAGTCAATCAATAAATGCTCCCCAAGAAACCAGCCTCGATACATTTTAGCCAAGAATTCCGACCCATTGAAAACCACCGAAAATACAAAAAGTCACAAAATGCTCCGCGCATTAGGCTGACACGGCAACCTGTTTTACCATTTAAAGAAAAACGCGACATCCTAAATGACAACAAACTTTGCGCAAATACAATACATTTTACACAACAAATTCTCAAACAACAATTTAAAAATAGCAATGTATTTCAAGACTTCAAGACACAGGTAATGTCCCCATGTTGACCATTCTGGACAGCGCAAATGGAAATCCGAATAATGTCACTAACTCTATTAAAATTCATGTTTCACGTTTTTATAGACCGAAAGTACAACAAAAAGACAATGTAATGGATTGCGGTGTATTTGCTATAGTTTTCGCTGCCAATTTTGCTTCTTTGGGTATAATGGACGGAGTGGGGTCGTCTTCGACACTGACAGTTTGTCGCTATAACAACAAGCTCTACCAACATATAAAATACAATCTAATTAAAATTAAATCTTTCACTTGCTCCCCCCTTTTTGTTATAGGTCGCTGCGTTGTAAGATCTAACAACATCGCATTACAGGTCACGTCAGGGGTCACGCAGCGACCATAGCAAAAAGGGGGGAGCAAGTGAAAGATTTAATTTTAATTAGATTGGAGATCCATTTGTTTAGCATAATGTTACACAAAAAAGGTATTTTTGTCATTTAATTTATGTATAGATTAAACTCTTTAAAACCCCAAATGCAGGAGCTTACGGGGGCTTAGCCCCTCTGGTCCCCTACCAGGGCTCAGCCCTGGACCCGCTGGGGACCTAAGGCGGTTCCCAGACTACTTGCTTAAATTTGCTTGCACATGGCACAAAGGTCAGCTACGCCCC